>JAODUE010056806.1:0-17432 GCA_027564755.1 Amblyopsis hoosieri | reverse complement strand
TTGTATTTCTAACCTTAATTCTGTGTAACAACAATGATATAGCTTTCTTTTCCATGCACTGCCATTGTAGGCTTCAGAGTTTTTTTCTATTTATAGTGCTACTGTATATTAGAATATCTTTTATTTTCCTAATAATTTAAGATTTAAAAAAAAATGTGTGATTCTAGTTTGTTGAAAGTGAAAATGGGTGCCTACCTTAATCAAAGTTTCATAATTTAACTAGGTGAAATAACAGTTTAGACCTAATGTATTCATTAGGTCTGCAATTTAGACCTAATGTAAGTGCCTTAGTTAGCACTTTATATATTTCTACTTTTGATTGTGAAATAGTTATTTCTCAGTTATATATTTTTTCTTTGCACTTTTTGGGATGTTTTTGCAATAAATACTTAGGGGTTATGCAAGTTGTATGTTTTCAAATTTTACAAAAACGTACACATTTCTTTTTACACGCTACATTATACATTACCATTTCATTAAAGCTTTTATTAGCAGGTTGTTTGGTATGTTAATGCTTTCCAGCTATTTCCTCATTGCAATCTAGAGCAAAGCTGTTAGATAAATATGGGTTTCACATGTCTGTTATAAAAGGAATTTTCCACATCAAAGGTAGTTAATGCCCTCTAGACAACTATTCACCATTAGTGGGAATCACAATGCAAGATGTCCAGAAACTCAGCTTTCTGTTTTTACTGATCTGATCCTGAGGCAACCCTGAATGTAGAAATAATGATATTTTATTTATGTATAATACACACACACAATGTACTTAATATAATTTACATATACTTTTTAAAATATTTTTTTTTACAGATTTTGTGTTTTATACACATGTATTCTAACCTGGTGTTGATCTTTTTTTCTTTATTTTTTATAAACATAGAATAAAATCTTTGGTAGTAATATCCACTGAGCACAAGTTCATGTTAGTTTTATACGTAATGTTGATGTAATACATATCTAATTGTTGGCTAATGTTAAGTTTAAGCCACACAAACATACTCTAGCCTACATAATAGTATACCCAACATCACAATTACACATAGCCCACATTCTGTATGTAACACAAAGATCAGATTAATTTGAACTGAAAAGTTAAAATTTGGAACAACAGAACACAAACATGGTTTTATCTAAAAGTATGAGTTTTTGCCTTTGTCAAATTAATTAATCAATAATTAGTATTATCTCAAAATTGTTTAATGTTGTGTCATTTTAATGATGGCATTATTTACCCCATCCCTATGCTCATTTTACCCTACCTTGGGGTAAGTTGTGCCATCTTTTTTTGAATGGTCATTGTTTTAAAACCATAATAAGATAAATTGTTTTAATTTCCATAGGTGCACAACAACCTGAGGTATATAGTAACTATTATTTAAAAGAAATAGACTTTTAAAACCTCTTGGGAATAAGAGCCCCCAGGTCTGGGGGAAGGGCGCATATCCTGCTAAAAATAAAGCAACATATGTATTTTGCACATACACTTCAAGAGAAGAAGCTCGACTAAAAACGAATAATTTCAATTTTTAACTTAACATAACACAATTGTAACACCAAGCATCTAAACGTGCATATGGTTATAAACAATAACGTGCACATATAGTGCACGTGCAATTCTGCTACTTCATGCTACCTGCAAATACCCCATATCGTATAAAAGCCCAGGATCTAAGAATTCCAACGGTATAACTCTTATCACAATAGGTTGTACAGTTTGGTACATGAGATATTTCAAATGTACCAAAATGTATGTGTGGCAGAATTTGCTAACATGGCATAAATAGAGATTCCGCCTGACATGCCTCTAATAAAACCTCTCTCTATTTGCTCTGCTTCACTCTATTAGAATCAACCTTTGCACAGGAAATATTCAGATGTTGGGCTTTTGTTTTCTAGAGGGTTGTTGTAGAGGTTGGGGGCTGCAACTGCATCATCAAGTTATTTTTTACTCCAAAAGTTACTAGATTTTTAGGCGGAAATGAAATATCAAGGTTTTACAGTTTTCCATCTATATAATCTGCAATAGTAATATAAATCGTTTACTTATACTGTATTCATATTCAATGCCTTCTGCTTTATCAAATGATACCAGATGTGTGTATATAGGCCTCATGGTTGAGGAACTGCACTTGATTTATTTGTGGTATTACATGTTGTGCTAGGGCTTAAGGGGTTTTAATTTGCAGTACAATCATCAAATGTAAAAAGTGTCTCATCTTACCCGGTTCTCAACTACTATAATGACAATGGTTACATATAGCTTGGTGATTTGTAATTTTAAAAACCATTAAACGGATAGGCCTATTTAGGTCAGCCAGTCAAAGGAATAACTGATGCAGTCTCACTCGTTTTAAAACCAGAGGGGACTGAACTTTTCCAGTAGTGGCATCCGGGCTTTGGAATTCCCTGGGTCCCTCTTTACGCTGCTTGACTTAGTATGGACACTTTCAAAAGGCAGTTGCAGACACTATTATTCAAACAGGTTTTTAATTAGACGAGGGTTGTTATGGCTGGTTTATGTATCTGTTTTTGTAATTTAGATCTTATGTATTTCATTTTTCGTGATGCATTTTGTGTATTTCATTTTATTGTGAAGCACTTTGTGATTTCTATCTGTGAAAGGTGCTACATACATTTTACTTACTTACTTACTTTACGATATGATTCAAATCACGACCAAGATATGCGAGTTGAATTTGAAGATGATGACTGCTTTGAACATTGTTGTCTGATAGTTTATGAGGTCAAACAATATGAAAACAAAATACTATCATGTAAAATTAAAATTTTGCTTATAAAAGCAACAAGAAATGCATCAATCAACTATAGGCCTATCTAAGTACAGACAAGGCAGAGTTAAATCTAGAGTAAAAAAGACGGTACACTATAAAAACGACAAATATTGCTGTTTATAGGTTCCTCCCTTAAAAACGAATCAAATTTACTCCACGTATGCACACATACAACATACAACAAATACTGTAAGAACTGTAGTACGAATTTTAAAAGAAGCTGGAGATATCCATAAAACTTGTTTCAATGTTCTAGGCCTAGTATAATAACCTGCACGGAAAATAGAGTAATATAAACAAAAGTGTTACTCCCTAGAATACGTATAGCCTAATGGTGAAAATATGTGGTGTTTCACAATGATCGTGGAGTGTTTATGCCAAGCAGGATATTTGCAGGAATGTTTATCAGCTGGTTTTATACAAACACAGTTTTCCTGTTTTTTAAGATAGGAGAGCTTTGCGGAAATGGGGGGAGGCAGAAAGGTGGTCAGTGACAATGTCTTGCAATGGATTCATATTTGATATCTCATACGGAGAATGTGTTCGTCTCCTGAGAGTTTGTGTGGGAGTGGGTTGACATATCCACTCCTGGTTCTTCCCTTTCTGTTGTTCCTCTACCAAGCCTTTTCTTTCCAAGGGCCGTGGCTATTTTCATCATGTGGCGTCGGTAGGAGGAACCCAGGCACGCGTAGAGGATTGGGTTGAGGCAGCAGTGTGTTAAGGCAATGCTTTCTGTGACCTGGGCTGCCTGGTCCAGTGCCTTGCTCACACCACAGTGGGTCACTAAGGCATAGTACCAGTCCATGGCCCGATAGACCTTTAAAGAGTTATATGGCAACTGAGTGAGCACAAATAACCCCACCACAACCAATAGAACTCGCAGAGCTTTCCATTTCCTGGCCCTGCTGTCAACAGGGAAAGCCCTTAGAGTCTGACCCAGACTCCAATAGCAAAACACCATAACAAGTAGGGGAATCAAAAAGCCCACTAGTACCTCTAGGATCTGCAGCAAGGCTTTGACCTCGCGTGCCATGTGTGCAGGGTAGAGAGCAAGACAGATGCTCCTATCAGCTGTAGAGCTCACTTTGGAGAATATAAATTCAGGAAGCCCCAGGATGAAAGCCGTAGCCCAGACGACCAGACACACCTTCCCACTGTGTTTCTTTGTGAAAACCCTCCCCAGGACGCCCGCGTCTCTGCCGCCTTGCAGCATGTCCAACGCTAGGTAGCGATCCAAGCTAATGCAGGCCATCAGCAGCATGCAGCATGTGAAGTTGATGGTGTAGCAGGCAGAGACTATCTTACAAAGGGCTTCCCCCAGCTCCCAACCCTGAGCCGCATCAGCGGCCCAGAAGGGCAGGGTGAGAAGCAGGAAAAGGTCGGCCACAGCCAGGTGGGCAATGAATGCATCGGTCATAGTCTTCAGGCACTTGTGATAGATGTACACCGCCAATACCATGGAGTTTCCTGCCAAGCCCACCACCAGACACACCGTGTAGATTATAGGCAGGAAAAGGCCGGCAAAGGAACGCACTTGACTCTTCTCGCAAATGATTGCGTAGTCCTCGTAGCTGTAGTTGAGGCTGACATTGTCCTGGTAATAATAGTTTTCCTCTTCATATAAATCCATTGTAATTAGACAAAGCTGTCATGGAGAAAATATAGGATTAGGCTACTTGGAAGTCTGAGAACATGTGGCATAGTGTTTCTTGCGCAATAATGGAAACTAAATTGTTAAAATATATTTAATGGTAGACATGTTTCCTATGTGGCTAGGCTATGCCTACTATAAAAACACTATAAAAACAACTGTAATTTAGCTTAATTGTCACTGAAACCATTTGTAAGGTCTGGCAGGAAATACTTTTGGAAGTTTACTTTTATAGTCTTGGCACAACTTTAACTTAAACTGGATATAGCCTACAGCACTGCACCAATAGCCTACTTTATTATACACTCCTCAATTGTATGCATATACTGTAGTGTCCAAACAAGATCCTCCATAGCAGTGTTGAAAGACAGCTGTCTCTCTCTGGGGGCAGGTATAGATCTATGGTATGGAGACTAAAATGATGATGAAGAAGAAGAATTGTCTCTGAGTTCCAAATCAAAACAACATTTGCTATAGCTGTTTCTGGACTTCCAGACACAAACTGACGAGTGTCTCTTTAATAGGTGCTGTATATAATTAGTGTTGAATATAAAGTAAGATATACTATTTTGTCTCAGTTTCTATAGCCAGCACCTGGGAACATATGTAATTAATTTGACATGCAAGCCAACATCTGGTAATACTTTACAGTGGTGAAACGTTCTATTCTAAACAGTGCAAAGTTTGTGCAGTGGCAATTTAATTTCTGCTCAGAGGTTCAAATTCTATAATTTCAATTAAAGAAACATACCTTCAATACATGTTCTATTGTCTAAACTGTAGCACTCACTGTGGCGTGCTGACGTAAATCCCACCTATTTCAAAGTAAAAAATGAAATCCAACAAATAAAATGGAGTTACCTTCTCCGCTCTGTGTGTTTGCCAGCCACTAACCAAGTATACTCTCCCAGTGAGCTTCTGGAGTGTTACTGCCTGATACAATTAAGGAAATAAGTTCCTTATGGAAATGATGAATCAGAAAGGGAGAGAGAGAGAGAGAGAGAGAGAGAGAGAGAGAGAGAGAGAGAGAGAGAGGGTGTGGCTAAAGGTTTGAAGGTTCAAACAATAATTTATTTTAAACAGTACCGGTAACATTATTTCCAAACATATGATTGTAACGTTCTGCTTGTTAATAGAACATATTGTTAAGTTTAACAATATGCATATAAATAGATATTTATGTGCATTAAAAATAGCTAAATAACAAAAAGGCATTTCTCCCTTTTTTTTCTCTCAATAGAATAACCTCATCATTTAAATTAATATCTAAAACCTAATGTTTTACAATGGGTTTTTGTTTTCACTCTCAAATGAAAGGCAGATATTTTTGTTGCATAATACAAACAAACCATACCATGGCCAACTATCTGTTTCGGTTTATTTACTGTGGTTTTGTCTACAAGCACAATATGCTTTTTGGACCATGATTTCACTATAGTTTTTTGAGCAACTCTTTTCAAAGAATATGTGTGTGTGCGTGCGTGCGCGTGCATGCGTGATCATACAGTACCAGTATTGTTTTTTAATTGTACTCATTGTAAATTACTTTGGAATCTCCTAAATGGCAAGATGTATTGAACCTTACCATATAATATGATTTTGATGAGCATGATCAGTGAGCTTTTCAGATTCTCTACACAATCCTATTTCTGTGTTTTAATGAAGCATCTCTATAAGTGGTATATCCATATACTGTAGATATCCATGGGCATGACATCCAGACGCTTCTCATACCATTCCAGGAGCAGTGCAGCAGGTTCTGTATGTGCAGTACTGACCCCTACAGTACAGTCCTGGAGTATTTAGAGTACAGGTGTATCCTATTATTCTATACTGCTACGATAATAGTGATTGTTTACTGTCACACTGGTTGTCCTGGTGTGGGTGTGTGTGTGTGTGTGTGTGTGTGTGTGTGTGTGTGTGTGTTGGTGCACGTGTGTGTGGCGCCAAGTTCTTCAGGAGGTCCTCTTCCATGCTTCACGTGAGGCCATACTGATGCAGTTGTAAAGTGTGTCAAATCTGTTCAAACATATGTCCTATTTATCATATTGAATAGACAATAACTGAAAATGTACTGTGAATTCAATATTCACAAAGCACAAATTAAATAAAGTGTCCTATTACTCGTGAATCATCCTGATATTTTTTAAATAGGCATAAACAAAATATACTGTATGTTCATATGAAAAAAATCCAATATTACAGTGGTTTGAAGTTAAGACAAACTCACCCACTTCACAAACAAAACAGTTGAATAGGTGCCAATACTCAAAGACATCCAAATGCATGTATTGTGTTGTGTAGCATGCTGGTACTGTGTCTGCAGTTGTGTGCATCTGTCTAAAATGCTTATCTATGCATTTGTTATTGCAGCAAGAAGGCTAGAACATTACGTGCTATTATGTTACCATAAAATAGGCAGTAGGTAGGTCGTATGTACCTTATAGGATTACGGTTAGGTCTGTGCTGTCATTAGGCGGTAATGAATGTAGGTCGTCCAGACAACAGATTGTTTCTGTAATTAGAAGATGCTTTGTGGCAGTGTCCCAACAGTCCCATGTCATTTATATACAGTAGCACTGCACCCTGTCTTGTAGGTTATGGCAATGCCCTCGACTCCACCAACCTTGACCACCCAAACAGATGTTTTTCTCTTCTTCAACCAGCATGGAGCATCTCTGCTTGTGGTCAATGAGAAAGGGGAGGAAAGGTAGCTAAGCACTCAAGTGTCTTAACTACAGCCTAAAGTGCTAACAAGGGATTAATGGATTAATGAGGTAAACATTAAAAGAGGTTTAGCGCTCCATGCTTAGGACCAATGCTGCTCCATTAATTACACATCAGTTACAAGATGGAGCCTGCAGTTGGCCAGGAGATCACAGTGATGTCAGGAAAGGGATGGCTTATGAAGGAGATAAGGCCAGCTAATGGAGATTACATGAATCTTTATTTAAAAGGTCTGTTTTAGTTAAGGCAGTTATCTGGCAGCAGACCCAGGTTGGACCATTTGACCAGGCAGTTGGAGGCCAAGCCCTTTTAAGTGACGGAACCTGAAGAGAAGCAGTGGCTCATTCTGAGGATTTTATTAGCTGCTTCAATCTTATTTATTTCTCTGAAAAAGGACAAATCAGTTCTATATTCTCCTCATTGTGAGGAACTTGAAGGTGAGTGAACAAAAATGTGTCTGTCTCCCACTTTTTATGATTGGTTGATTTAGTCATGTTCTTTTTCCCCCAGAGTCAATCTGATTTGAGTAAAAACAAGAATAAATTCATAATATATTTTAGATAGTAATAAAAAATAGTAAATTACACCTTGATTGATTGATCTAGAAAGGTATTTCATCACCAGACAAGAACAACTACAACGTTAATGGAAAAAACACACTATGGTATTTATATAATAACCATACTGCAAAAGATATTTAATGTGTTTAACTACATTTAATTAGCATGGGTATTTTACTAGGGAAAGTACAATAACAATCCACGTTAACATGTATTTTGGGATTATAACCTGTCACTCATATAATGTTAAAGAATCCCGTGAAATGTAAGGAGCTTTATGGAGCCCTTGGGAAGACATGTATGGCTTCATCTTGTGTTAGTCGTCCCGGGGATTAGGAGGGCTAGACAATGCTTCGGTCTTGTCTGATATGACCTGCTCCATCTAAATCGTCAGCAATTTCCCGCTTAATTCATTTTGTAATGAGATTAACCAGGCTGCAGAAAATCCAAGCGGTCCAATTCCTCACCGAGCTGAGGCCTCTGTTTGCTGAACACTTTTTAAACTCACCGAGTAACCATTTCTATATTCCCGTCCGTACTTAACTGTGGAAATGCTTAAAGATTATAAAGACTATTATTAAGTAGAGATACAAGCCATTTCAAAGTATCTTGTGTTGGTTTTCAATAACAACATTCATCATAACAAAAATGAATGACATTCAGCACCTGTGTGGGTCAGGACCCTCATCTGGTCAGGATGTTTTTGAGGGGGTCTGGAGAAAAACAAATTACTTTGAGAAGCACATTTTAAATTGTAATCTAGTTTTATGTTTGTACACACATGATCTGTGTTCATTGTGGTTTATATACTGTATGTATGTACAATATATATGTATTTTTATACTTTATACTATAAAAAAAATGTGTAATCTGCACATGATTTAAAAATGATATTGCAAACCAATTACTTTTTTTTTTTCTTCAATGGGTTTGAAAACCATCATCTATGATAATGTGAGCGTACTGTATGTCCCACATGGTCAGAATAACGCTCAATTAAGTCCACCTGGGAAGTAAACAGACATAAACACAAACACGTTTAATTTGTTACACTGCTAATGTTAATGATGTAAGAGGAGAACAGCGAGGCAGAGTACATGTGTGAGTGCACCACATTGCTTTACCCATCCCATGCCCAGATTTATCTCCAAGGTGTTCTTATGACATCTCAAGGGCTAATGGAGGCTAATATGCTTAGCACATAGGGAGTATTGTCCATGATGCTTACAGGCAGGTTTGCTGATGGTAAAACTCTAAACATGCGGATTAGCTCCAACACATCCCTCTAAAGTGCTGTATAGCCAGGATTTAGCTGATAGGCTCCAGGGGGAGCAGGGGCCTATAGGGCCAGATGGGGGCAGGCCAGGCCAGCAGGCTGCTCCACAGACAGGCCAACAGATGTAGGAGCAGACTGCTGCTAGACCAACTAGTGGTATTACAGCCCTCAGATTACAAGGGTTTCAGAGGGGGCCTGAGGGACTGCTAATAATGCTCAGGGGACCCAGGGAATATGGAGATGAACCACTTAAATATGATATATGCTCCTCCAAGTTCATGTATATGCTGTTATAGTGTCACACTGGACTGATGAATACATCTACCTGGTCTGTCACTCACCACAGAATTAGAATTAGATGACACCTGACAACCTGGCTTGGTTGTCATGGCTCAGTGTTTACTCCTGAAATACAACACACTGTGGCCTTGGATTATCAGAACTGGATTATTGTTCTGTCGTTTACAGTATCGTATTTAGTAGAGGGGTTTCTGCAGTGTAGAGGGATAATTGGAGGCGTCTAAGCAGATTGTGTTGGGGCACACTTGGCTGCTGGCCCAGGCAGCAACCTGAGGCCCCATGGGAGGAGCGTGTGTATGTGTGTGTGTGTGTGTGTGTGTTTTTTTGCACGTGCATGTGTGTGTGTGCCAAGTGTATTTGATTGTTTCAATGAAGACACCTTTAATATATAGCCTACTGTACCGTGTGTGTTGTTATTACTATGTTGGTAAGAATGAGATTGTAATTATTGTTATTGCTAATCACGATGATAGGCCAATAATCAAGTATAATGCTATGTTACTTCCTCAAGAGGAAAACCAGAAAGAATATTTAGCACGAATAATCAGGTTTTCATTGTAATTCACCACTGCACTCTAGTGGTCAATAACGCTATATTATGAGGAATGGTGATGCAGCGAGTCGGCAGACATATTTCTGAAAACTATTATTGAGAATTCAGGAAGCATTATAAATGTCGACTTTGTGCTGAAATGTTTATTATTTAGGAATTATTTTGTTATTTTGTTTGAAATAAACTAAAGGAAATTAATCCTATTTAATTTGCAACTGCGCTGACTTCAACTGATCTATGATTCTCTGTGTGGAGCTGACTCCTCCTGCTAAGATGATATCCTCAGGTCAGACATATGCACATGGGAACTGGGACCACACCTTACCTCGCATCACATGTCAGTGTGAGTGAGCCTTCCCAGGAGCAGGTTAGCATGACATTTCAAACCAAAAGATACCTGAAAAAGTTACTTAAGTGCAGTACTTAAGTTTTTGTTCTTAAGTACTTCCCAGCTCTGCCCTTCTGGTACCCTGCAGACAGCCCCAGGCAGGACTGGTCATCAGACATTGGCTCTCCAGTCTGTAACAGTGAGGAGATGGTGGGGAGTCCAAGAGACTCAGACGACCTCAAAACCACAGATCATCTCAATGAGATGAGAGAGAATAATTCACCAATTGATACTGTATAGAATGAGTTTAGACTTTTGGCCTTACAAGTTGTCACAGTCTGGTGTTTGTCTCGTGTTTCCTGTCCTGTTAGTATTATTATAGCCTCTGTTCTCTCTGTGTTTCTCACATGCCTCTTGTTCCGAATCCATGTTCACCATGTGTTCCCTATCCAAATCAGTGTTGTTTGTGTCCCTATCCAAGTCAGTGTTGTTTGTGTTCCATGCTTCCACTATCCAATTCATCCTCATGACTTGGATATGGAAAGCATATGCTGCTATAGTGGCATAGATGCATATAGTACTGTAGTTAATTAACCTCATACTGTAGTCAGATAAGTTAATTCAAAAGGAGCTAATTCTCTATCTCTTGTGATCATATTGATGAATAATTTGGGGCATCTTAAAATGTGTTGTATTAGTAAATAGTATTTCATATTTGCTGTCCTAGTAGACTAATGTACACTACTCTGTACCTACGCTTCACTGTCAAAATCATCATGTAACCAATTATAGCATGATATGTTTTTCTAGATGTGAGCTACTATACACATAGCTTGACTAAATATATTCTCTGTTGTGGATGTCTCAGTTTAAAGATCACCCGTATAAGTGAACAACTCCTCATCCTGCTGCTGTAGTATCCACTATTAGTTCATTGGTATAGCTATAATTGAGGCTATATTAATGTTACAATATTGTATAGGAGCACCGTTAAGCAAAGCGCCCTGCCTTGTAAAATGTCATTGTAGTCTTCTACAGTATGAAGTATATGTTGGTTTGGATAAAGTGTTTGTATAGTACTGTAAAACCTACTGTAAGCCAATTGTAATTAATTGTGTTGGATCGTCATCTACCTTCTGCTCCTATTTCCACTGGAATGGATGGTCCTCATCACCTTCTATAAGTACAGTAGCCCAATCAATAGAGCCAGAGGACAAAGGTTCCAAATGCCATCCACAATGTTTTTTCATTTTGCAATTAAAATGATGCACGTGAATCATTGACCATAAGGTTTCAACAACCACCTATACTTGAATTCAGGATTTGACTACCATTCTTTATACTTTCGCGTGTAGGTGATTTGTATGGCCTATTTAGGGAGGAAGGAGTATATATGCATATACAGCACGGTATATAGCTTAGTGTAGGATGTTATGTTTGGTATAGCCTATAAATAGCCTTATTTTGAATCTCTACAGTATTGTTGAAATTATTTTGAGTGCACGTCTGACGACTCACCGGAATAGAAAAGAATAAAGTATATTTTTAAAATTAAACCATTTAAAATATATGCATTATTGTAATGCCAAACAAAAAAGTAAAAAAAAGTAAAACAGTGGGAAGCGGTCATTAGAAGACTGTACGCGACATTAGCGAGTGCGTTACATTGCTAATATTTACCAAAGAAATTAGGCCTATAGGCTGCTGTACAAAACGCCTGAGCTAAAGTTGTTATAGGGTGTATTTGTTTTTTTGCTTTTTTATAAAGTCGCGACACAGAGAACGTCTCTTCATAAACACATACTGTAAGTCGTGAAGCCTGTCTTTCTCTTGTAAACACCGTGATTGGCTGGCGCCTTATGGCTGTGCTCGCAGGCGCGCACGCAGAAATTGTCTTCATGAACCTAGACAGGAAAATTATAAGGCAGCTGCCTGTCAGTACGCTTGAACTGCTTTTATTAATTAACATGTAATGCGAAAATATCTTAAATGGTTAAAGTAGACCTATATGAGTCCATAGCCACTCGCAACCTGTTATACATACATCACCAGAAAAAAACTGTAGAGCACGGTGACAGATCAAGATTGGTGAGTAGGCTATGTTATAACTTTATTAAAGTAAAATGCAGATTATTTTTTTCTTGTCTCTCACTAAACAAATGTCTTAAATATTTTTGATATTAAGATCAGTTTTATTGTTTTCATGTATTCCATTTATCTGAGATGCTCTGAGTCTGCTCATACAATGATTGGATTAGTTTCCTTGCAGTACATAAGTAAAGATTACTTAACTAAATCATCACATATAATCAGTAATACAAATACTAATACTACAAATGAATGCTCAAAGTCAAAAGGCGTTTCACAGCGTGAGAGGATGGGTCCTTGTTATTATTACATTTTTATTGTATTTTGTGTATGTGGTTGGTTTGTGTGTGACATTCATTTCAACTGAGGAATTTGCTGGTCATTTCATGGTCAGATAAACATGCCCTAATTCTGTTAACGTGTTTAGTATAGAACTACATAATATAAAGCCCATAAGGATTATTTAAAACATGTATGATGCTAGTGTATATTTCAAGAGTCAGACTAGTCTTCAGGTCATTCAGGAGCTATACATGTAGCAAGGGTAAAACGTGGTGGAATTGCATCCTCAGTGAAGCCATGACAACACAGAGGAGTGTGATTGTTGTTATGTTTTGTCTTCTCAAGATGATTGCGTCCGATCGGTCAGCCATGACAACACAGAGGAGTGTGATTGTTGTTATGTTTTGTCTTCTCAAGACGATTGCGTCCGATTGGTCAGCCATTACAACACAGAGGAGTGTGATTGTTGTTATGTTTTGTCTTCTCAAGACGATTGCGTCCCATTGGTCAGCCATGACAACACAGAGGAGTGTGATTGTTGTTATGTTTTGTCTTCTCAAGACGATTGCGTCCGATTGGTCAGCCATTACAACACAGAGGAGTGTGATTGTTGTTATGTTTTGTCTTCTCAAGACGATTGCGTCCCATTGGTCAGCCAATCCGGAGCGAGTGACGGGTCATAAGATGGATCTGTCGGCGCTAACAGATGAGGAGGTGAAGCACGTGCTACAGGTGGTGCAGAGGGACATGAGGCTACGCAAGGAGGAGGAGAGGCGCCTCAGGTACTACAGGGAGAGGTCAGAGGTCAAAAGCCATGCGCACCCACGCTGCTTTGTAATCTATTTGATGTTAAGCTCACAGCAGTAAACATACAAGAAAACACAAGACAGAAAAACATAACAACATAAACCTGTAAGGTGTAGAGTCAGATATTGTATTTCAGGTAGCACCAAATGAAAATAACGTACAGAAATATACAATTAAAATACCTAAAATCAAACTTAAATCAAACATATGTCACTATTTAGCACTACAAGCCGAGATAGCACGTATTGATAATTAATTCTAGAATAATACGTTCACACATTGAAATTGGGTATTTATTCTGTGACCATTATTTGTGCATACCTCATACCTCACACTCTACAGTATATAATCAGTATTTCCCATCATGCCTCTGTGCTCTACACACACAGTCCTCAAATCACTGGACAGGAAAACACTGCCCTTTCCTGTTGACGCTGACTTCCTCTATGTCCAGAAATGATGTCTGTTAAAAGCAGCTTCAATGTAACTGATACACAGAATCTGCAACTTATATGATTTAATATGTGTCAATTGTGATTGGTTATACTGTAAATTTACTGTACATTGTGCATAACAATTGTGTAATAGGGCACAAGTAACCATTTAGAGTTTATAAAAAAACATGATTATGGCATTGCCCTCTTCCTTTCTAATCTGGATTTGTCTGGACTTTCTTGTACTATGTCCTGAACAATGTACAAGATTGTATTAACTGAACTTTCCCTCACACTGAGTTATCCAGAAACCATTTGTACAGGTCTGGGAATTAGTGGGAATTGTGAATTCAGATATACTGTATGGACTGTAGCTGACATTTCGTTATTAATCTTTTAATCTCTTTAATGTAGATTTAGGCCTTTGAAGTTGCATGTGAAACATGTTGCATGTTTTCTTTTTTGTGCATTACGATTAGATAAAATGATACCTTGACATTGTACATAAATGTTTCTTGACAAATTGGTAGTTGAAATGTTTCCTGAGTCACCTCCATGTGGCACTGTAACTGATTAGTTTGTGATCTTTTTTTCTGCATACTTTTGAGAAGTGTTGTAATCAGTGTTTTTAACATCTTATCTTGCTGTTGTTTTCATGCCCAATTAAAGTTTTGTTGATTACAAAGAAATAGGGTAGGTCTAATTTTTATTATAATGTTTACTATAAAGCACTTTGTGACCCTCTTTTCTGTGAAAGGTGCTATACATATATCTTACTTACTCTCTTGAAACCTATACACACCATTGTTTATCTGATCATTCATATGCTCAGAATGACCAGTTAGGCTAAAGGTAAAATTTCATCCTATTTGTCAAGGTTTCCATCATAGAAATACTGTATATTATTAGGAGACTTTCTCATTTCTTTTCACATTCATGAGAGGAACCTCATGACTGATTCAGCCTTTGTCTGGGACCAATCGAGTGCCATGCATCCTGCAATTCAATTTCAGCTGTGATAGCTTGGATTTCAAAACACTCAAAGATTGATCCTGTAAGCCCATATCCCTGTGTCAAGACTATGCAGACCAATAGCCCGGCTCCGGCGTATTGTTTTGCAGTATAACAGGTTTCATTGCGGCTGTTTTGGTTGAGATACACATAACTTAAAGCAACGATTCTGCCTACCCGAAGGTCGAAAGGATTTTCTATATACAGTACTGGTACATATAAATGTGCCCACAGTGTCAGACGTTATCATCATAAACCGTGATGCTTTTTTCTAAGAATAAATCACACTGGAAATATGCAGTGGGGTTACTCCAGTATACTTTAGTTATAAGGTTGTAAGAAGGATATTTAATAGTTCAGGTTATTTACTTTTGCATGTTCCTTGACAGTTTGGCCGAATACAGGAGCAGAAATACCCATGTGTGATTTACATTGCCTTTTCGTGCGCTTTTAAAACAGACATGGTTTTAGTTGTTAGCCTATTAGCATTTGCAGTACAGTCTTTTACTGTACGTCACTCTGTGAGAGAATCCACTAAATGGACATAGGAAGAGGAGACCTCCTCTGTTAACATACAGTAGAGGAACACACGGTGATGTATTATTCACTACAGCCCTCTGCATTAACCTTTTCATGCACGACAAGAGCATCCAAATGAGCTCAGGGTTGTGTACAAGCCTCTCCACAGCATTTGTTCTACCACTATACACTGCATTAGTTAATTCACTATTCAGTTACTGGCAACATGTACGGTTTGACCTAATATTTGACTAGGTTATGTTAGGTTATACATTAGGTATATAGTGGGCATAAATACCTAAGGTATACACCTACTGTAAGGGAGATACATTGATATCATGCTTCAAGATGATTAAAACAACATAAAGAATGCTGACATTGCATAGAGAGGAATAGGTGCTATAGTGTGTGTGTGTGTGTGCTATTAAGTAATGTATGGGGAGAGATTAGCAAAACGTCGGCACCTTTCTTCCATTCGTTTCCCACCCACTCACCCTACCTCCTTTTACACCTTCCTCCATCCTCCCCTCCCCTCCCTCCCTCCCACCTCCCACAGTGATCGGCGGCAGGAGCTGGACGAGGAGGGCAGTCGCAGTGTCCTGCTGTCCCGACGGCGGTGCTTCAACCAGCGCTGCTGCATCCTCTGCTGTTCCCCCTTCGCCTTCCTGCTCAACCCCAGGCTGCGCTGCCCGGCCTGCGGCTACAACGTCTGCAAGGCCTGCCGCGCCTACAGTAAGCCAGGGCGAGCCTGGCTGTGCTCCGCCTGCCAGAGGAGGAGGTGAGCGCTCACATAGGTGGATGCTGTTGGTGGTGGTGGTGTTGGTTGATGCGTGTTAGTGAGGTGGTGGAGGTGTTAGTTAGTCCATTTCACTCGGCTTGTGTCTAGAAGGTCTGTTTAGTTGAACCCAGATTAGTAGCCCATGCAGCGCTACAGAAACATGTTGGTTACAAACTCTGAGTGTGTGCATGCCTTTCCCATAATGCTGCTCTCTTACTCTCCCCGTAAAGCCCCACTGGGTGAGCTACCGTAGGGTGGACATGTGGGGTCCTGTAGGTGCTGTAACAACATTGAGGCGCTGGCTGCAAGAGTATAGCCTGGTGTAACCATAGACTGTGTATATAAATGGACAAACCCTCCGGGACGTCACCCATAGCTTTTCTCAGGAACGTGTTTGAACACCACGCTGTGCTGGCTCTGGCCGTCGCCATCATTGCAGTACCTCACTAAGCTAAGCTATTTTTAACTGATGAGTAATAAAAAAAAATCACCCCCCGTACAGTTGGCATGAATGGGAATACTAGCTATAGAGACACAAACCGTTTGGGAATTTACTCCCTTTTGCAGCCAGCCTCATGTGGCCATTACATGAACTGCAGGGTTTGGCACTTCCATGTATTCGTTTCTCAGCAACAGTGGGTTTGGGTGTAACCAGACCATATTCACTTTGAGAATAGGTCTGGCCACGCTCCATTGGGAAGTGTTCACAGTCATATCCTCCTACTGGGCGTAGACCTCTGGTTAATTTTGAAACTATTGGACAGCGCTGAACCAATCGGCATTGCTACAAGTGGTTTGATCGCCTCATCTAGCTCTACCACCATTTATAAACATCATCTCACTATCCCATGCTGATTGGGCTGCCAGCTGTGCAAATGCTAAATGTGAACATGGTTTCCAGACTACAGTATAATCTCAGCTGAGAGCATAGTCAGGTGGGAGCCAGGCTAGAAGGATCCTAGAAGATAAGGAAACAGATTACTGGTTGTTGTTGCAGCAGCAGCAGTCATCAGATATACTGTATTTAGTAGGAAACAAACAATAGATAGAATATGACATAGTTAAACAACCTTGAAAATTACTCCTTTAAGTGATTATTGCCTATGGGAACATCAGCCAATGGATTATCTTCATTGAGGTAAGATTCAGATGTGTGTGCATTTAAGGTACTTATGGCTAACACAATTAATTCATTATTTGTACATGTTTACATTGAGCTACACAGCACCAGATTGCAACATAAACAATCCATCCATCCATCCATCTTCATCCGCTTATCCAGAGTCGGGTCGCGGGGGTAGCAGCTCCAGCAGGGGACCCCAA
>JAODUE010056795.1:0-17183 GCA_027564755.1 Amblyopsis hoosieri | reverse complement strand
TTATATATAAAAAAAAATTCTCTTTCGAATAGGGTAGTGGGGGGTGCGCCCCCGCACGCGGGGGCAGTCGTTAACAACAGGTTTTAATAAATATTTATTGATTTTCCAGCCAAGGACATGACATGACACTTTTCATGCAGTATTTTTTGCTAGAAAAAAAGGCCAATTAAAAATATATAAAACTCACAAACATAGTATTTGAATGGAATTTTATTTGATAAATGCTTGGATGCATTTTTCTTTAATTTAAATGCAGGGAGCTTCAGTACTAACTGAAATCCTGTCTAAACAAAATATCTGATGGTAGTCAAACTGATTTTGCTGGAAGCAGGAAAAACAAACACTATCAGCATTTATACAGTTTTGGACCGTGACGTAGTTTGATTGCTGTGACGTGTGAAGTGTACGGTACACCGTGAGTAAAACTGGAAAACAGGAGAACACCCTGACTACGGTACAGCATCTAAAGAAATAGTGCTGGGCTCTGTTCTGTGACTCTCCTGCCTACAGTATCAAGAGCCCACTGAGAAGAATGGGCCAGAACACACAGAGCACTTCTTATTAGCATGTATAGTAATGCACATTGTATAGTCCAAAATGTATATAGTCACGACACAAATGAAAGAACATGATCCTCTCTGCACAAATTATTTGACTCTGCCCATGCAGAAATGAGAGTGCATACTCGGAAAACAAGGTGGAATCAATTACTAAGCTTGTCATTGTTTCTCAGTGAACGCTATGATCAATATAGCCTTTCGAGACCCTACTTTGAGAGTAAGTGATCTCTTTGTATGAGATATATCTGCCTGTGGGAGATTGCCTGTACTCATACACAACAGTATAATAGATCAATGGTCTTCAGCAGTACAATATTACACAAGTCAGACCCAGAGAGAAATAAGCATTGGATTCCATCTATCTACCAGCTCTGTACTGGGGTCCCCCCGTCCATCCTTTAAGGCTCTCACTGTCTCTGGGGACCATACTAATGCTCGATTCGCTAAAGGGCCATTCCATATGATCTCACAGACTCTCATTTATTATCAGAGAATGGTTTCCTCAGGGGGCGCGCTGACCAATCCGAATCGTATAGCCGGCAGATGAACCATCCAATCAGTATTCAGATCACGTTAGCGTATCAGCTCCAGGCCTGAAAAGGAGTTGTGTGGAGTGTGTGTGTGTGTGTGTGTGTGTGTGTGCGCACATGTGCAAGTACACATGCTTGGCATTAGTCTAATTTAAATGAGCTGTCCATGTCAGTGGAAAATTATTGTATCTGTTATTTTAACTCAGGGAGTTAGACAGACGAAAGTGTGTGTGTGAGTGTGTTTGCGCACGATTGCGTGTGTGTGTGTGTGTGTGTGTGTGTGTGTGTGTGGGGGTGGGGGGGTCTTACAGAAAGAAGGAAAATAAGAGGGGAAAGGAGAGACAATAACGCCCTGAAGCAAGAGAGAGACAGTTTGAAATGTCCCATGGTTCCTGCTGTCATAAACACTTGTCAGCCAGGAATTAGACTGGGCCACAGCTCCCTGAATGACGGTCTAGACTATACTCCAGAGTGGTTCCAGCTAAAAAGAGGAAAAGCCCAGATGAAGACACAGGAACACACCCGAGCTGAAAATCCATTTATAGCACTGTCAGTCAGGAGGGGGGGGGGCAGAGAGCATATGAACAGGTACAAAGGATGGGTAGGAGCTTGTGAGGCTGTGAGAACCAAAACAGAGAGAGAGAGAGAGAGAGAGAGAGAGAGAGAGAGAGAGAGAGACATACAGAAGCTTTGAGAAACTTTAAATTGGGCTGGAATTATTTTAATATCAATGAATGAATCAATGAATGTATAGCTATCTTAATTCAGTGATTGATTATTTGTATATTTATAAGGTGTGGGGAATGGCTAATCACAAGGTATGTGAGCCCAAACAGCAATTTTTACCCAGCAGTCTACAACAAATATACACAGTATATATATATATTCTACATCTTGGACTATTTTACAAAGTTATGTAATTATTTTAGCATTGCTTCCCATAATAAGATAGAAAGATTAGAAAGGTGTTTGTGCAAGTCTCAATTCTGTTTCTTTTTAAATTATTTGCAGATAACATGACTGTACACAGTATATACTGCAACTATTGAATTAGTCCCAAAATGTATATTTTGGTGTTTCGGCTCAGTGAATTTAGTAGCAGGTGGGTCATTAATAGTTGGGAAATCACCAGCACTGTAGAAAATGTGAATTATAAACAACAGTATAATTTATCAGAAAGGTCATTCATTCCATTAGCCCCTGAGTGTTGGTATAATGTAGTTTCTGAACTGCTTGCGGGAAGCCATTTCAAGTCATCACATGTCCCATTAGTCCATTGTTGTTGAGACTGATGTTGAGGTCATTAGGGGGGAGTGTTATGGTCGCGTGTAGACGGGTGGGAGGGTTGTGTTTTGGGACACCTGGGTTTGCTGTCAAGACTTCTTGAGGATTTGTGGCCAAAATATAACTATCATATAAATCATCCTGCGCCTGCTAATAGAAATGACAGACATGCGCTCTCTTAGTCTCTTTGAGCTGAGGGACGTTTCAGTGTGGGCCAACATATCCATGTGACCTGGAGACGTAAATGCAGCACTGTGTCACAGCTATTTTCAGCAAACAATAAAGTCCCTGTTGCGATAATTTTATAAGGGAGTAATTCAAAATGTGCGATATGGTGTAGACAATAAATTCCTTCCTGCATTTAACGTATCTGTCACACTAAATCTACAATTCAAATTTGACTTCCAAATAACCATCTGTGTAGCTGGACCAGAACTAGACTTATGGGTTTTATAGAACTCAGACAATATTCAGTTTTAAATAAAAGCCATCATTGTGCCAGATTGTTGAGGAGTTATCGAACTATTAGATTTATTGTAGAAACCATTTGGAGATGGTGTACAATTTCTGTAAAAGTATGCCTCCCGTGTTAAATGTTGAAGCCCTTTAAATTATGGCACACTTGCTGGATTTGAAACCACACTTTTGTTAATTTATATTTGAATTTATGTATCTCGTTTTTACTCAGTCGACAACCATCAATGGCCCCATTTTGAACCATGCTCTTAGTTTAACAGTAGAAACAGCCATGACTAATATTATCATTATGTTATTACTGTACAGTTACGCTATGTTCCTGTGTTCTGCTCTGGCAATATCAGCAAATGGCTAGTTGTCACCTGCCAGCCAAAAGGTTGCGGGTTCAATTTGCAACGTTTGTAGGGCATACCTACAAACACCTCCACGTTCAAACAATGACCAATCCCTCTTGGTTTTCACAACAACCTAAACAACAGCAAATGCTGTAGGCCTACTACTACAGAGATGCGATGAATTGCATAGGAATGGATGCAAATTAAATAGGCTAAATGCGTCGTCTTTAATAAATTATGAATCTGTGTTTGTAGTAGATCAGAGACGGCCAAAATATGCGTTGGGATATCCACGCCTGTGTCTGTTGAATGAGAAAGAGAGACACATGTGAACAGCACTATTAGCAGTGTGTGTTGAATATACTGTAGGGCGATGGGGTTGCTAGCACTCACAGAGCTAGACAACTAGAGAGAGCAGGGAGAGTTATAGGAATGACTGGAGGGTTTAACATCGATTTCTGCCTACCCAAGTCATTACTCGTTATTCATCTAGTGAGCCCCCCCCTCCCCACACACACACACAACCTATAGGTACATAAAAGGCACAGTGATAGGCAGGTACTACTCAGCATAGAGGAGTAATGAGACAGAGGGAGAAAGAGAGATAGTTGTCTGAGGGGGTTAGTATTGATTTGTGTCTGTCCAGTGTCATCATCCGCAATCAGTCTAATGAGGGCCGACGCTCTCTCTCACGCACACGCACTCCCTCTCTCTCACCTCACATTGTTGTTTCTTTTCCCTTATTCATTCAGGTTAGTTGTTATTTAAGACTATGATTCCATAGAAACAGCTTTAACTCCACCCACTGTAGTCCTCTCCATGGCAACCCCGCCTACAGCCCTCTCTCACGCCCCCTCCCAATCCCTCTCGCTCCCTACATCATCGACCGACCTCGCCCCAAAATGTACTATTGTAGTTGCCTCTCTCTCTCTCACCCTCTTTTCCTCTAAAGAAAAAAAAAGAATAATGATTCGGAGAAGTCAAAGGGATAAAGTGGGATATGCAACATTCTCTCCTCATCCTCCCCATCTCCTCTCCCCTCATCTCCTGAGACAAGTGTTTAATCTCTGGAGCACAAACACACCCCGGCCGGGTCCTGCTTCACTGCTACATATGTCAGAGGAGAAGAACCTTCTCTGAGCCTTCTAAAAGCGTAATTACTGTAGGATGACTTTCCCCTCGTTCACATTTGCTTTTCCCTTCAACATAAACATACAGGCCTTAATGGATATTAATAATACCCCGTTGCTGCTCTCGGTGTTCCATTAGAATAAAAGCCTGCATAGTGTCCCTACCATCACACACAAAAGTCTGCAGAGACGTCGTGTGCAGTATATTCAATTTGTTCACTTTATTTAATATAACATTTGTTTGCTATTTGTTATTAGCATTAGCAAGTAGAGAAAGTGGTTTCACACGTGTTGGACGTTACCCACAGTATTATTATACGTAATATAGTAGGTATAATATGTACTATTATAGTGCAAAGTTAGCCTTTTGACATATGTGCTCTGTATTCTGTTCATACAACAACGTCTCAGAGTTCGACTGGAGCTGCGCTTCCAAATGCTAGCTATAAAGGATGCAAAATGAAGAGGTTTGAGAGTGGTCACGCTCCATTGGAAAGGGACCACTGTCAGTCGTTTCCCCCTACTTAGCATAGACCTCTGGTTCATTTTGACACTATTGGACCAATCGGCATTGCTACAACTTTTCTGATCGCCTCATCTAGCTCTAACCACCATTTTGAAACACGCTCGACTTCAACGTCATCTCACTAACCCACGCTGATTGGTCCGCCAGCAGGGTGGCTGTGCGAGCGCTAAAGCGAACAGGGTTCCCAGACTATAATCTCAGCTAAAAGACATCGAGCTGAGAGCAATAGTCGGACGGGGGCAGGATAGCAGGTTGGCGCTATGGTACCAATTCCCAGGGAAGTTGGACTAGGTCATAGATTATGAATCCATGGTACAGCTGCATACTGCTGCAGCTGTTGAAAATGCACGGCAAAGTGGGCCAGCTTTGTAATCGGTTGTCATCCAAGAACACAGTAGAAATCAATCAAAACCCTTCTGCCAGACGTTTGCCATTTAGTATCAGTTGTGTCGCATATTTGAGTATTTTTGCATATTTTCTAATTATCTTATAGGTTACATTGAAAAAGAAAAAAAAAAAGAATATCACAAAAATGTCTACGTTGGCTTATCAATAAAGAGAGTGAATGACAGAAGTGATCATGTAAATAGTACATTTATAAACAAATTATCTGGTTGTAAAGATACCAGTGATAACTGTGTTTTGCCGACTTTAATGATCAACAAAAAATATATACGAGTATTAAAACCAATTGTTCCTATAGATACCAGACCACAACTTGACTTTGATACTGGTTATACAGAAACCTGCTGCATGTTATCCATAGTGAAGACTGCCTAAATGAGGCATGCAAGCATACGCTCACACACATATAGACGCACACAAAGGTTTAAACATATGCACATTTGAGCTCATGCTGTTTTTCCATTCAGCTTCTTTCCTGCTCTCTCTCTCTGACATTTGGACTCATTAAGATGTTGAGAAACAAAGAAACGTTTGACGTTTGAAAATAAAAGGTCACCCAGTGCATCCATCCCATAGTTGAAGCAAACAAACAGGCGGAGCGTTCGCAAGCCCACATATTCTGGCTCCAGCCACGTCCGAAACCGGTCATGTTGTCTTGACACATGCATTGAGACACAACACAACGCGGAGGTAGGCGCCCGCGCTCCCTTATCGTACACTCGCCCACTCACGCGCTCATTAAGATCTCAAACATGAGGGAAAAAGGTTGAAGAAAACAACCCTGGCGTCTTTGTGTCTTTGCGCAGCACACACTCGTTCACAAATGTGCAGACGCTGCCGCTCATTAAGCGCCATGAGACAAAGCGTCGGTTAGCAATGTGAGCCCTGATTAGAGGCTGAATGGACGCAAGTCCAAGAGCTGCAGTACCTCAAAGTCAAGAGGGCAACTGGCATACAAACAAAGCATACTGAATAGAATAATGACTGTAGAGCAGAAGGAGTGTAGAAAAACACTTTCAAATAGTTGAAAGAAAGTCTGCAGACATAGTGACGTGCTTAAGAGGTAATTCAACTACTTTTGTCATATTTGTATGGGAACAGTCATATAGCTTACTGAATTGAAACTAAGATATAAATATTCAGTAGATACAGTAAAAAAATATATTTATTCAGAGACAAACTACATGAATAACTAACAAACTGAACACAGGTAATCCTGAGATAAGTACAATGCTAACCATACTTGTAACTGCTATGGCAAATATATCTTCTCAATAAAACAGGGTGATGTCTTTAAACTGGGTGATAGTCCTTGTTACTTGTTGACATTTTAAGTCCTAAGTATGTAGGAATTGCTACTGAAAGCCCATGCACCTACAGTAGCATGGTTTAATCAGATCCATAGTGTACTTTGTGAATAGGGTCTGGACACGCAGGGAAGTCATCACAGCCAGTGCCTTACTGGGCATGTAGCTCTAGTTAATTTTGAAACTATTGGACTTTAACCAATTGTGTGTATCGATTCGTCTAGCTCTAACACCATTTTGAAACAACTTTCAACGTCGTCACATAGCCACCCCCATGAACGCAGATTAGTCTGCCACACAGACAGCTGTGAGAACAGTAAAGTGAACAGCGTTTCCAGACTATAAGCTCAATAAAATTTGAGCTGAGAGCAATAGTCAGGGGTAGTCAGGCAGCCTAGCACCCCCCCCCAGTAGTAACAGTATCCCTGCGAATACGTAATTATTTTTAAAACCCTGCAAGACCTATTTTAGTCCAATGAAAACATCACAGCGCTCCAAAAGAATGCAATATGTTTTTTTGTTTTTTAAGACTACATTTATATAGCCAATAGATTCTATTGCCATTGATAGTAAACGTGTTTTTTTTTTTAAGAAACATTTGTAAATGTCTATATTGGAGAGCTAAGTGACGTCATATATGTATCACCTCGGCTCTTACAAGGTTTTAAGGGTTGAACTGTGGTGCAGAAGATGCTCAATGAATCATGATTATCCTAGCTATTTAATGTCAGCCATATTCCACTAATTTCTTCATGTAAGTTAGGCTAATCGGGAAAGGACGGATAGTCAGACAGACAGACAGCCATGATGAGATCACCTCATAGTGGAATCATCATGCTAGCAGATAAACTGCTAGAGATGACTAGATTTGAGATGATGTCTACAACTCGAAAATGTATGCAGTGAGTGGAAGAGAGATAAGTGGGCTAGAAGTCCAGGATGCCAGCAGCTTGGTGAATTTTGGGCTGAAGAAAGTGTGTGTGTGTGTGTGTGTGTGTGTGTGTGTGCGTGCGTGCGTGCGTGCGTGTGTGTCGGTTTCCTGTAGTAATTTGCTAGTGTACACATGCCCTCTATCACTTGCCTTCTCTCAGGTCAAGATGGTAGGTCATACGGGAATGAATTTACACACACACACACACACACACACGCACACACACACACACACACACACACACCAAAACAAATGCACAGAGCAAAACTCAAACCAACCCATTATCTTGACTTTTGCAGGTGTGTGCATTGCAGTGTCCTGCTCCTCCAACCACTGGATGAGGCTCACTGGACCACACACACACACACACACAGCTCATCCTCAGTAAAAATTTTCAGGGTTGTCAGATTAGCACGATTCTCATTTAGCTCACTGCCAAACTGGATTAATTACACACTCACCAAAATCTGGCAACCTTGAAACAAACAATTTTTGATGGCGAAACTGGGTAATCTAATTATTCCCTTATCGTTGAATATATGAATATAATGATTTAACTGTGATATGTTAATTTAACTGGAACAGATTGGGGTGGTGCTATTTTTGGTTTGGTTATTCTGACATTGTCACAACATTCACAAGCAAAATATGGCACCTTTTCACTGCATGGTACTATGGTTAGGGTTTTCAATTGGGAAAAAGCTGTGTATTGTAGGGGAGTAACGGTATGTTTAGTTGTACTGTAACAAGTCACCATGGACGTCACATTTTGGTGCATGCAGTCATATGGGAAATACGTGGTACATGTGCAAAGATTTTTGAACATAATGCAGAACCAAAATTCACAATTTGAAGTTCACCCAGAAACCTAACGCCGGGATTCGTGTAAGCCACTGCGTTCTGGCTCCGACGCGGGTTTGTTCCATCCTCTCAAGACGTCAACTTGCACCGGGAGCAAAAAATGTTCCACTAATGAGGGCATTTGATCCAAGTTGGGCAGAATGAACTACACTCACTGTGCAAAAAGCCCATACCTAATGTCCACATATGAAGACACAGGGTCTCAGGAGGTTTTAAAGGACCTTTTCAGGAGTAGTTCAGCGGAGTTGCTATAATGATCAGCTACAGTACAGTACACTGAGAAGGTACTATCTGCAGTGGAAAACAAAGCACCTGGTACCAAATGCGTTTAGAGTCGAGTCGGTACCTTAGTGGAACAGAACCAAACATGTCCTTGCTGTAAAACGTTATTGTAGGGCTAGCGCTGCTGACTTTATGGTAAATTACTTTTTTCTCTTTGAACGGAGCATTCTGTATTTTGATGTTTTCTTATTAACCATCTTGACTGACTATGTGAATGGGAGTTCAACGTTGATTGGTTTAAATCTAGAATATGTTTCACCATGTTTTTTGTTAAAGAGATAGGAAAGAGGTTACAAGGTGCAGAAATATTCCTAATATATTGCAGAGGGATATATTTAATATACATCAACCAAATAAATAATAATAAAAAATAGATAATAAGTGTGTTAACATTATGCCAAAAAACGCTACAAGCAAAGGGCACAGGGCTGAATGGGTGTGTTCTTAATGTCCCCCCATAACACCTCCCCCTTTCAACTCTAGGCTATTGCGCAACATTCTAAATTTGTGCAACTCACTCGTCTAGCTAGCTGCAATGGCCAGTCTTTCAGCAGGTGCGATTGGCTCAGTAAAACGGTATATTTATGAACAGTCAGAAGACAGAAGCACCTGGAGAAACCAGCCAAATATCCGTATATAATCCAAGTTGTGTCACAATGGTTAGTTCAGAGTATATTTCAGATAGTAAAAATTTACTACAGAAGCTGCAGTAGGCAGTCAGACACAAACGCAAAGTGCCGTTTATCGTGACACTTTTTCTTTTTATAGTCCAGCAGCGGCATGACGTCCCCACGCTCGAGTTAACTCCACCCAGAAAATCGCCGGACAGACAGAAATTGAAATAAATATAGGGAATGCGATTCAAATGGAAGTTGATTTTCATAGTTTGTATGTGTTTATATTAAGCCTCTACATCCTTTAATGACATGCTAAGACTAAAATGACTGATTTCCCTTGACTATCCCTTTAAACTGATTTCAAATTTAGTTCCGCACACACTGACTGGAATAGCGTATGTGTGAAAGCTTTGTGCTTTTATACACAGTTTTATGGGGATTAAGTATATTGTATTCTTTAAAACTCCACCTCTAGGGGATGCATTATACTGTATATATGTATATACTGTATATATACAGTATATATATATATAATATGAACAAAATTAATGGGTATTCATGTGTTTTCATGATTCTACAAGTGGGGTTTTGTAGCGAGGCATAGGTTTTCTCGCATTTTACATACATGCTACTGTATCTGATATGAGAAGAAAGTAATGGTGAATATTGTTTTTAGATTGATGGAAAAGTAAAAGAGCTCCCTATGAGCTTTCAGGAGAAAACACAAAAAGGGCTTTAAAAACAGGAAAGATATCAAAAGTGGCAGCATATTCTACACATCATAAAACACTTTGAACACAGTATTTCATTGATTATTTAAATGAAGAAATGCCCAAAACATACAGTCGGTACTGTAACAGGTTGGAATGTGTGCCTTTAGATCATGGGCAAACAATCTACACAAGATTGTACGAGATTGTACAAATAAAACCAAAGTCAAGTTGGACAAGGAACTAGTATGGTTTACACACTAATCCCACTAATTGTCTTGAAATCGGCTTTCGGAGTGAGTTACTACTCGTACATCTACAGTACCATGAACGTCTGCAGGAGACTTACATGTATTATTGATGTTGTACATGTTAATATGCTCTGATACTCATCCATCCGTTAAACACAAACCTGGTAGGCTTCATATAAGATTCTTACCAGGTAGAGCTGAGTGGTACAGAGATCAATTCAGGACATGGATCACTATTACTATGCTACACTTAAAAAGACTGTCTTTCTAAAAGTGTCTAAAATTTAAAACGGAAATGCATGCTGTCAGGTCCCAGAACTGCTGTTTTAGGTTAAATTAATCAGCCCTTAACACCTCTAGACACTCTGCATTGTTTAATTATAGTGTGCGTGAGGGCACAGTATGGTGAGTTGTGTTTTCTTCTCTTTTTTTCCATTGTAAGTTTCTACAGAGAGACCAAATGTACCAACCTCTCCACTGAAGTGGGGTTTAGGATCATGGGCGTCTAGAGTCAAGCTATCTTAGAGCGAGAGTGTTCAAATCATTGCAAAGCTAAGTGTTTGCAATTTAAAATTATGTTTAATGCATACAGTAAGTGGCAGTGCAAAAGTGAGCCGACCGGTATTTGAGAAAGCATAAAAAAAATATTCAGAAATATGTGTCACCCAAGGAATCCATAAGGCCCAGTGGTAGTGTTGTGAAGCAGTCACATGCCTCCTCCCTGGTCTAGAATCCCACAAGAGTTTGCTCTCCTGTCTCTCACCAAGTCTACGCTTTCATCTGTTACTCTGTTACCTTTTGGCTAAAACCCCGAAATAGCAAGCACCCACTCCAGATGCTGTAGACAACAAACTGGCACGGTTTAAGGTGAAAGATTAATTTTTATAGGAAAACAAAGTGGTATTTTACTTACGTTAACGTTAACTAAACCTAGGTATATGAAAGTATTGTATGTATGTAGCTTGCAGCTTTGATATAGCCGCGTGACATGTCTGGCAATCTCAGCATGCTCGCATTTCCATGTGAAAAATGCTGAGAACGCCCTCAGACAATCCCCTGGAATTGGCAAGACTACGATGAGCATGCACAGTGCTCAGAAACTGGGACTGAATAATAGCTAGCATCTTGTTCTGAGAAGTAATCCTGCTTGTGCTAACATAAGCATTTTGTACACTGGGAGGGAGGGAACGTTGTAGGCCTGACATTAGTTGGGTGCAGCCATGTCAAGATGTAAAATTCAGTTTCAGATTAAAGGATTTATGTCCTCGGGGTACAAAATGGTTTCCTCAACTACCTGCAGGGATCTTGGTGGGGAGAATGTATCTTACACTTACCCCCCTTTAACAAGAAGGTGAGAGCCCAACACTTCTATAAAATGACACCCCAGGTGCCAAGGACATACAAAGCGCGTAAAGTCAGACACCCCTATTGTTTTCTGTGTACAACCCGCACAACGGCTAGGGATGGGCACCGGTACGCGAGTACTCGTCTGTGACAGCAATGCTCGATCATACGTTTCATGATCGATGATGACAACGCACAAATAAATGCAATAATTATTTAACTGAATCTCTCAACTTGAAAAAGGCTACATAACATAACATATTGTCACATTTTACTGCAATAATCTAGTAGGTAGTCCGGTACCAAACAACTCAACATCGCCATAGTTTTGATTGCCATGCAGTCCGACCAAACAGAAAGCCGATTTGTTCCTTTCTGCCATTTTGTCCGTCAAACAATACTTTCCGTCAGTCATGACATCATTTCAACATCTCATTTATGAAATTTCAATTATATTAGTGTAACTTTTAGAAAATTCAGTTCCTACCATTTTCTGAAACCTGGATAACTGTAGCATATTCAATGGATTATTTGGATAAACTGAAAGATCACATGACTTTGTGCATCCAAACACATAGCGTGTTTAAAGGTGTTACACATACCGTATGCTTGCTACTGGCATCTCTCTCTTGACTTTGTGCATCCAAACACATAGCGTGTAATACACATACCATATGCTTGCTACCGGCATCTCTCTTTTTTTCTCTCTTACTCCCTCTGGCAAACTCGTCTGTGTTTCGAAATATATTCATATGCATTTTGCTTCCGTATTAATGCCCCAGCTGCGGTCAGTTCGGTCAGCTTGAAACAATTAAAAATACAACAATTAACTTTTGGTCTTGGCGAACACACACTCATTGAGATCAATGTGTGTGTGTTTATATTCCACCATCAGCCCTTCGCCCGGGCCCAGAATACAAGTAGGCCTACTCGAGTACTCGCTTGTTTTCTCTGTCGGGTACTCGAGCAGTCAAAATGACCAAAATGCACATCCCTAGCATTGACGCGCCTGAAAACGATTCCAACTATGTTGTTGAGCTGCTGCTATCAAAATAATATTTACAGCTCAGATAATACAATTATCAATGTAGTAATAAAAAAATGACTACTACAATAGGCAAGAAAATCAGCATTTGGTCTCGTGACCCGCACTGTGTGTAATATTCCCTGTTGACGCACCACGACGACAACCGGATGCGGCGCTTCCTATTGGTGCTTGGGGCGTTACTTAACGCGTGTCATATGACGTGCCGCACCATGAGGCCTCCGGTGTGTGTTGGGCTTAAGGGTTGCAAAATTATTTCAGAACAATATTGTTATTTTATTTATGCAGATTATATTTATATAAAATGTACATTTATTGTGAAATACAGTAAGAGGGTCATGAATTTGTTTGATGCAGCAGTGCAATGTTGTTCTCTATGAATTGTTGTCTAGGCTAAATAAATGATATTACAGTACTTTAAAAAGGGAATGCATTTGTTATGTTCCATTAAAAAAAAACATAAGAACTATTTTCCATCTCCTGAAAAGGCTAATGTGACCAAGGTAATATGTGTTTCTTGCTTCTTAAATCAATTTCCCTTCTGTATGTCTGCCAAACATGACAAACACTGGCATCTCTGCTGCAGAGCAGTAGACGTTGCCAAATTAGTGAAGTCAACTGTCTAGGTTTCCAGATTGGAAAGAAAAACACAATTATAAATATCCGCTTCCAACGGCAGTCTAAAGAAAACCGGAATATTTGATCACCATATGACCATATCCTGCAAGCTTGGCTACATACCACCTGTTCACAGTGTCATACTTTGTAACATGCCTTCCCCTCTGTGAATTTGTCACTGCTGAAATTAGAAAAAAATGAATCTCAGTGCTGTAGTAGCAGGGCGACGTCCCAACAAAGCCTTATGTCTAGTGCAATGTTTCTCAGTCAGAGGTCGGTACTCCTTGAGAAGCAGACCAGATGCTATTTGAGGAACTCTATGATTTCGGGGACATAGCTAACCCGCATTTTTATTAAAGCTAGTTTTGTGTATATTTTGCACTTGCCTTAGTCATGAGATATACAGTCTGTTTAGACTAGCACACAAGGGCAAACATAGTGTAATGGCAATGCTACACCTTCAACAGTAAGTGTAATTGTGTAAACAATAATTAAACAGAATGTAGCACAAAAACTAGAGATCTCAGGAGACTTGGTAGAGAAACTGAAGCAAGCTGTAGGCAGTATTTGTATCAAGTTAATGAAGCCGTTCAGCTTCATTCATTTTTTTGGTAGGGGTCTATGACCCAGAAGGCCAACTTTGTTGGAGCAAGTTGGTTCCATTCACCCGTCACGACGGTTTAATCTGAAAAAGAGGGAATGAGCCTTCGCTGTGACATGATCAACACCACTGACGTGTCACACTGTCTCGCTAATCTCTCAGCCCCCCTGATTTTTCTCCCCTCTCTATCCCTCACTGTCTGGTAACCGTGGCAACAGGCCCGGGGGCTGGGCTGGGCTGGGCTGGCGACGTGGGAGAGGAAACGAAACGAGGCGCGGGGAAAGAAGGACAGAGAATAGCAAAGGAGAGCAGGAAGGAATAAATGGTCGCGTTTGTTGTTGTTGCGTTGTTGTGTGTCGAGGGGTGCAATATGCAAACAGTCAAGGAACTGAGAAGCATTGGCATAAAATAAAGCGGAAACATCCCTTAGCAGCTGAGGCTAAATGCTAGGAAATGAACACATGACAGAAGGAGGGAAAGAAACAAACTAAAGGCAGAACAATGAGGGGTATATACATAGGGACTTGTGCACGATCTGTGAACCATTACGTTTAATAATAGTGGAATACTATAGAATGAAAGGGTCTAAACAAACCATTAAAAACACTATTATAAAGGTGTGCACATTACAGACTATTGCATTAAAATCTCATCATGAGATGGGTTTGGGCTGTATAGTGTGGTGCTATTGCTGTTTAAATGGAATCAGGTCCTGTTGTACCAGGGCCGGGTAAACACCATTAAACACATTGGGGACTGGCGAGACAAAACCAGAGCTCATATTGGACATCGATCAGCTATGCTAAAATCACCATCTTAACTACTGAATGTTTAAGTCAGGGTCTATACGAAAGTATCCTATCCTGAGAAAAATATCCTAAGTGTAAAAATATGCTTAATTTCTGTCTGGGAAACAAGTATATTGTTTTGTGAATATGACTTCTTTTAGTTTCGACAAACATCTATGAAAAACAACAAAATAGTCTGTACGTGATGTTAAGGCACAATTCTCGATTGTGATACAGTATAACACAATAAAAAAAACATTGAAAAAGCGTTTTAGCCACAAGAGTAATTCTAGAAAGAATATACTCAAAAATGTCCATATTGTCATCTTGCAACCCATCCGAAAGCAACTCATGTCCTTATGGGACCTGACAAATCACTTTTAAATCATGTAAGTGGGTTGCACATGCACACAATATATTTGGGAACTTTGGAAGCCATTCTTTTTGGAGGTGGGTGAGAGTTTGTGAGTCACTTGTGGTCAATTATCTGAGAAGCTGTGATTTGTGTGGTCACAGTTTACTTAAGCTTCTCCCTCAAGCCCAAAATTTAAATGGTATCAAATTTGAATCCAATCTGTGATCCTCTCTCGAACGCGGCTTCAAAGTGATGCAAATTTTAGATGTTTTTTTTATTTTTACTCCACTACTCCCTTAATTATGTTTCAACTTAAGTGATTTGTTTCATTCAGTAAATTGTGAATTAGAGGGAAAATGTGACGTATTCTTACATCTGAGAAAATGACACCAAACCAAGATGTAACTAGAAAATATAACTGCTGGGGTACTTGTATGTAACCCACCATTAGGAAAAAAGGAAACCAATACTTATATTACTTATTAATATAGAGAGAATATAGAGAATATAGAGAAATAACTCATCTCACTTTCATGAGTCCTAACACTTTTCGTGTTAATGTCAGAACTCAGTTCATATCCGTAACAATTGGATAATTAAAGATTACATTTTGATGCTTTTCCAGACCACCAGTGAATGAAAGTTTTATGCCGGCACTTTCTAGCAGAATAGAGCAAATGCAAAGCGATTTCTATCCATTTTTGGTCATGCAAAATAATCCACCAATAACAGCGTGTCAAAACCTCAGGTGATGTCGTCTAACATTTATAAACATTATAAATAGCAATGCCAATTTAACGTATTGTGGATTATGTGTGGATGGCTAGAGTGACATTTTACATACAGAACATTTATATTTTAGAGTTACTCCAATGGCTAAATTATTAATTATAGATGAATGATATACTCAAAATGATATACTTAAACATTCTGTTGAATTTACAGTAGCTTGTAAATTAGTAGCACAAGTAAATACATTTACAACAATTATCGGAGAACAGTAAATTGTAAATACTGTACGCTTACTGTAATAAAATGCCTCATTAGAAATGCAATTACATTAGATTTACTTTTAGTTTGCTGACATTAGATGATGGTAATAATCTCTACTATACATAATTATCATGCTGTCTGAACTGATTTTATCTCAGTATTAGCCCAGCATGGTGGTGATCAAGAGCAATGCACGATAAGCCGTCCAATAAGAAATATCAACCATCTCGGCATAGAGTTTACGAGGTCTCTCCCGCTTGCTGCATCATCAACACAGTTTGTTTTAGGCCGTGAGAATGTCCTTAATCCATCCATCAGCCTATCCTTCCGAGTGAGACTTCGACTCTGTTACACCGCCCCCTCCCTCCCCTCATGTCATCTCTCTCCAAGCCCATATTTTTTTCACCCACGTTTAACAACAGAGCTGTAAACACTTCTGTTTACCTGTAACCACAGCTCTGTTTTGAGTGTTTGGTTGGTACAGTAGGCCCCCGTGTCTGTCTGCATATGGCCCAGTGTGTGGGTGTGTGTGTGCTCGGCAGTGTTCATACAATATATGTACGTGTGTCTGTGTGTGTGTGCGTGTGTGCGTGCACACAAGAAAGCAAGGTTGCGGCAGATATTGGTATCGTGGCCCTACGCCAATCTCATTAGCTTAGCATGCAGTGGGCACGCAGCCCAGATACTGTAGATGCTCTGTGTGTGTGTGTGTGTGTGTGGGTGTGGGTGTGGGTGTGCATGTCTTGGAGTGTGAGTGTCAGGGCCAGTAAATGCCACCACTCCAGCTGATGGTTCCAATAATGGTATTAGAGAGAGCAAGGGGGAGAGAGAGAGAGAGAGAGAGAAAGAGAGAGAGACCTCCTCATTGATAGCAGCAAAAGACAAAAGCATGAGCAGGTTCTCTGTAGAGACAAACAGGGGTTAATCTACAGTAGGTTTGGAAGAGAGAGCGTGTGTGTGTGTGTGTGTGTGTGTGTGTGTGTGTCATAGGTAAGGTCTTGGTCAGATGGTAATTATGTTGAAAAACTTATGTATTTGACTGTTAAAAAAAAGAAATCACTTAACATCTGATCCTGTGTGTAGGTCCAAGCGTGTACATGTGCGTGCGTGTGTGTGTGTGTAATCGGGGGGGGGGGGGGGGGGGGGGAAAAGTGTGTGCAATTTTACAGGAAATATAAATAAAAACAAAAAAACAGTGTTTTAAAAATAAATTACAAACAAATTAAATTTGCC
>JAODUE010056784.1:0-17184 GCA_027564755.1 Amblyopsis hoosieri | reverse complement strand
AAATATATATATATATATATAAATATATATAAATATGTTTTGTTTTGATTTTGTAGAGGGAGTTTCATTAAACAGGACAGCCAACAGCAGCAGGCTCCCTGTTTGAATGTAATCAAACCCCACTGCTGACTGGCTGGTTCCTACGGCACAACCGTCCTAGAAGCGCTTGTAGAGCAGACACAACAATAAAAAACGCCATTCTGGCAGTTTTTATATTTCCAGTCTACACATTCGGCCCCGACTGGGTGACATTACACATGGCATCTAATAAAGGCTCCAAAGCTGTGCGCTAGATTAGATCAGCATTTTGCCAATGCCGTACAGCCGCACTTACAACCTGGGAGCTGGGGCCCAAGTGTTGTTCATCAGGAGAAACATGACGTTTAATCTAATAATCATACTCCAAGAATGGAAAGCCATTATCTTGAAATGCAGTCCTGTCACTGTTTGGTATGGACACCTTGTAAAGAACCAGAGAGCCTGACATAGTGGAAGAGTGTTCCCCACACACACTGACCACACAATGATAATCTTTTAAATAAAGTTGGTCACCTGATAGAGAGCTTCTGTATTGTGTGCAATGTTAATGTAAGACTGTAATGAGTAACAGGTTTGCCTGTGCGTGCTCGCGCGTGTGTGCACGCGTATTTGAGAGAGAGTGAAGAGAAATAGATGAATAAGAAAGCACAGAGGGGACGCCGCTGCATTCAATCAATACAAACAAGTCAATATCTGTATTTTAACAATGTCCCATTTGTATTCGTGTTAAGATGAGGTCATTTCAGCGCAGGGGGAGTTATTTATTCCTATGCTAAATTACCATTGTGATGTGTCCCATTTTAGAAAATGTAGTCCCATATAATCCAACCGAGTTATAAATAGACATTACGCCACAATGCTGTTCTACACATGCAACTGTAATTATAAGTCACAACAAAATATGTTTTATGAGAAATGTACAGGAAAAAAAACTGCGCACACACACACACGCACGCACGCACACACGCACGCACGCACGCACGCACGCACGCACGCACGCACGCACACACACACACACACACACACAGCTAACAGACTATGCTAAATATGTCTAAGTCGGTTAAAGTATATTAAAAATAGAACATGTTTTATGAGAAGTCAATATGAGCGTTAGGTACAAAGACGTATAAACGTCCAGGCAGCAGGCAGTTTATGACAGTGACTAAGAGTTAGTTTATTTTTACATAAATGCCCCCAAGTTAAAGGGGTTCAAACTGACAAAGGCTCAGACAGAAATAGTCTCCTAAACCTTACACAAGGACACTTTCTGAAATACAACCACATCCAGGAAGACTACAAAACATGTTTTTTTTTTTTTTTTTTTAAACAATTTAATAATAGTTTATGGAGTCCAGAAGCACCAGAATTGATCTGGTCAAGGTTAGAACTGACCAAAAATCCCTTTTAGTAAGCATTTACTTGTATGTGTGTCCTGTTGACCTTAATGTTTAATAATGACACTTACTGGTTTACTCCTAACAGTTTAATATAATGCATGGAGTCACCACAGCCTGTCTATCTCCTGTCTAAAGAAGAGTGCAAAGCATGTCAATGTGTTGTGTTAGAAGCGTCTTATTGATTATCATTATGCAGATTGGTCTATCCAATGACCTCCTGGGCACTTCCTATTATGTGCAAGATGTATGGAGGACACATCTCTGTAGAATAAAATATGCCAGGGGGCATTCTTATTGATTTATTAACACTACAGTAGAAACACAGGGATGTGGTAGAACCATTCTAGAATGTAAACCAGTTGGGCTTAATTGGAAAAAGTGCCTGACTAATATTTGTGACGGCTTGGCTAAACGTCACCTGGACATAAACGGTGTAAACGTGTTTGGGAGCATGACTTTGATGAAAGGTAACCTTCAGAATATGGACACACATATCAGAACACCAGTTGAATACTACAACGTCACTAACCCCAACTGCATTACACTTTCTATCTTTGGTGTTCCCCTGCCCCTCTTCTCTGGCTGACCCACCTCCCTCCCTCCCTCCCTCCCTCCCTCCCTCCCTACTCCCAGCCAACAGAGCTCTGATACATCCTCCCCAACCTCATCTGCTCTTCTCATCTGGTCCTTGGCTCCTTTTGACTTCTCTCTGTCTTCCATTCTCCTTAATCAGGTTCTTCCTGCTTCTCTCTCTCTACCCCCCCCCTCACACTCTCTCTCTCTCTCTCTCTCTCTCTCTGCCCCCCCCAGGGGGTATTATCTCAGTCGGAGGCAAATCTGCCCAATTATATACCTCAACTCCTCTGCACACGCACGTGTACACGCGCACACAAGCAGTGCATGCTCTCGTCTCCTCTCCCTTTCCTTTTGACACACAACCGTGGCATAGATGCATGTACACGCGCGCGTGCGTGCACACAGCAGCCTTCTTCTCCACTCTCTGTCACACCTTAAAGACCCAATTATACACGCTTTCTCTCTGCTCTCCTCCTCTCCTCGGGAAAACACATCCAGTGTGCTGATCCAGAGGAGAGGGGAGGAGAGGAGAGGAGAGGAGAGGAGGTGAGAGGAGAGGGGAGGAGAGGAGAGGAAACAAGAGGAGAGGACACAAAACAAGCATCTGCAGGGGAAAGGAGAGCAGAGAAACGAGATAGCATTAATTGCCAGGCCAGCATTAGTGCTGGGTTGACAGTTTCCTGTTGGGAAGAAAGCTGATTGGATGATAATGATGCTGACTACTAAATTGCTGCACTGCTGACCCAATGGAATTGCACATAGTGTGTGTGTGTGTGTGTGTGTGTGTGTGTGTGTTTAAAGAAACAAGAAGAGTTAGACAGGCTGTTGGTTCGTATACAGACAGACAGAGAGACAAAAAAAGAATGACAGAAGGAGGAAGACTGTCCCGGAGAAGAAGCTGAATGTGTGAGACAATCATTACAGCACTGCACCCGTAACCCTAGACCAGACACACTGTCAAACAAACTGAATTGCTTCATTAGTTTCTACTAACTCTTTCCTATATTATCATATGTCTGTGATTCACCAGCGGAGGCCCTCTCAATTCAATAAGATACGCAAAACTTCATTCCTTGAATAAACAAACGCGGGCATGAACGCACACGCGCACACACACACAGGGCTGAAGTGACTATGCTAAATACTGCAGCAGCATTGAGACTGAGGAAGACAAGGCCTTAACAAAAGGACATAACAGCTACTATAAATGCTGGACGCTAAAGGCTTCAGCAACACAAAGGCTTCTCTGGGACTTACTCACACACACACATAATTCACCATGACGGCAGGTAGCCTATGGTACCCAAGGAGGGCCAGACACAACAATGAAATACAGCTTGAGAAGAATAGTGGGTTGGAGAAAGTGGGGTACCATTACACAGCCTGCCCTCTCTCAATAGCGTGTAACTACAGTATATCATCATCACCTCGCTGCCAGATGCTGCTGGACTCACTGGAGACTTACAACATTCCATGCAATTCTTCTGTATTTGCCATTGATTTGTTTCCCACTGAGCAGCTAGTGCACACGCGACTGTCCGTTTTTCCCTGTCCAATTGAGGGCTTAGGTTCAGGACGTATTGCTTATTTTGTGTTATAGACAGAACTCAACGTTTCAAACCGCAACAATGTTTTTGTAAGGCTGGCTTCAAAATGCAAGCGCAATACCCGACACAAATCACAGAGTGTACCTTTAAAGGCAGGGTCAGTCATTCTTGCTAACTTCGAGCTCAAATCAAAACAGTATCGCTCGGCGGTCCTCCGCGGTGGCACCTCACATGTCGAAATGCATTGTGAAACGAAGCTACGGCTTTGTTGATACGAGCGGTGTTCGCCACTTTGTTTGTGTTACTATTTACGGAGCCAGGGCTGTGTAGAAGTATCAGATTATTTTTAACACGCACACAGAACGGTAAACTAGTGAAATGTGAGATATTTGTTGAATTTGACAAAAAGTGTATTAGCTTACATTTAGCCGACTATATCTTTTTTAATGTGGACCCAACTGTGATTCATAAATCAAGCCGCCCTGCTTCAAAGGTATTTTACTATTTACATACATTTAGTTTTTTTAAACATTGTATAGTTGTGTACATTTTAGGCTGCAGAACAAATGAAGTTGTCTGTTGGTGATGCACACTATCATTAGTTGGAAGGCTGCGATTATCAAGTATGGCTTGTTGACAGTTTGCGTCTCTGAATAAGTTCGCTAACCAAAACAGAGCTACTTCACTGCTTTTGAAGTTGTTTGGTTTGAATGATTTTGAATTAAGTAAAACAAATGAAATAATAATAACTCACAAAATCTTGAGATATAATTACATATTTTGTTTCCCCACCCCAACCTGACTTCATAATTGTGTGCAAAAGCCATACCTTGCTGGTACAGAGGCTCCAGGTCCCACTGTGGGCCTCTGCTCAGGTTACACAGCAGCTTTACTGCATTCTGGACCAGCGCACTGGTAACATCGCTGCTGTTAGCCTAGACATGCAAACACAGGGTGACAGAGATAATAAGGCTCCATGCTTGCTTCCAAAGCACTGTATTCTGGGGAAGAGGGACAGAGTGAAAAACAAAGAGAAAAAAGGATAATTGGCATCTGCAGTATGGATAACCCCAATGAAAACAGACAAACAGAGATATTTTACATAGTGAGGCTACAGCATTTTAATTTACTAACATAATAATGCCACTTTTCCTCTGCTTCCTGCCTCCCTCCATCCTCCCCTTGTGCTCTCATCCAATTATCTCCGAACCCTCATCTCCCATTGCCACTATTCTCTGCCCTCATTTCCCTATCTGGTCCTCTCTGAGCTCCACTAGAAGTGCCTGTGGCGTTGTTGTACATCAGTGTGATATGTGTATGAGCCTGGCTGGTGCACACACTTTGCTAGGGCTGAACAAAGTCAGGGGCTGTAATATGCCTTCAGATTTAAAAAAATATATATACACTGTATATATATATTTTTTATTATATGCATAGTTAACTATATAAATGTATATAGTTTTTATAGCATGTTACATTCACTTCTAATGAAATAAATGAGGGAAACAGAATGTGCTTCTATGCTATGGCTATGAGACCTATATGAAAGTAAGACAGACCAGCGCGGGTGATTGTCTCTACCACCTGTCACAGTTCAAGCCAACAGAGCCAACTCGTGCTTCTCTGTGACAACTGTGCTCAGTGGTGATCAAACAGGTCCAGACAGGAGTGATCAATCTTGACGTGAGCCGTGCAGGCAGTACTAATCAATCTGAACTCTATGGCACAGGCAGCACTAATGGATCCTGACGTGACCAGTTCAGAAAGGAGTAAACAATCAGAATGCAAGTTAATCAGGCTGTTGGAACTGGGTGTTTAACATTCTGCATCGGCTAGTGGGGTCTGGCCAGGCAGCCATGCAGAACACTGATTAAAGCTCAAGAATGTGTGTGTGTGTGTGTGTGTGTTTATGTGAACGCATGAATATAGAAAACTATATTGTATTGAAATATAATGGAAATGTTACGGTTTTCTGAATACAGAATATGCCGTGTGTGTGTGTGTGTGTGTGTATGTGTGCGTGAACACGTGCACACAGAAGGTCAGGCAAAATAAATTGCTTACTTGTGACATTGTTATGCTAGGTTGATAGCAGAAAAAAGTGTGTGTGTGTGTGTGTGTGTGTGTGTGTGTGTGTGTGTGTGTGTGTGTGCGTGGTTTCAATAGAGGAGTCCATGTTTCCACTCCATTAATCCCTTCCTCTCATTGCGTCTGACCTGTCTGTCAGTCAATTACACTACCCTACCTAATAGGTCAACACCATTCAGACTGATTTACATAATACATCAATAGAAAAAAAGATGGATGAGAGTCTGAATCAAAAAGGGTGTGTGCATGTGTGTGTGTGAGCAAGAAAAGTAGAGAGAAGGGTAAATACATTGGGAAATATATGGAAAATGGAGAGAGAAATAAGGAGAGACAAATAGGATGTCTTTGATCAGCTCTCATCCAAGCAGAACAAAGCTATACAGAGCAGAGAAGCGCATTGGACAGTGGACGGCTGTGTTATGGATTAGAAGGACTGGACTTCATTAACAGTCCCACCGGCTCATTAACGGACCGACTGGGTGATTAATATGACACGGAGGTGTCTTACCGTCAGAAGCTGAAACAGCACTGGCAGGAGGCTACTGCGCTTGATCAACCTGGGGACACACGGGAGGGGAACAAGTCAGACCGAGGTGAGGATTTCACTTTGTTTAGAAGAAATACATCTTAATGTTAATTTAATTTAAAGACGACTTCATCTTCATTAAGGCTGTAGTTTACTCTTCACTGGCTCCTGTGAGAGGAGAACAGGAATGGATTGGAGGGCAAGGGACGAGAAGAGAGGTGTGTATGTGTATGTGTGTGTGTGTGTGTGTGTCGGGGAAGAAAGGCAGGCTTAGATCGTTCATCTGAAAATGACCAAGGAAAAAGGGGGCCGGCAGGCACACAAGGAGAGATGGATGTCTGTATTAGAAATGACATCCTGTCCACTTATTGATTAGGGCTCTTTGATTCACAACCAATTACTGCACTGGCTGTGCATGTGTCTGGGTGAGGCTACACAGAGAGAGCAGGCACACTATAATAGGAACAAAGCAATCTAAAGTCAGACAGCTGTTTGTAGTCTGAAGGTAACAGCCTGTCTATTGATTTAAAAATCCATCTTTGTTCTAACAATTATATGCTGTATAGCTACAGTATAGGTTCAGGGGACGCCACACCTGTTATTAAAACCTTTAGCTTAACTGAGAGAAAAGTGTTTGACAAACAGCAAGAGCCTTTTCCCAGAGGTCACAGAATAAATAGAATAAAGTGGCTTAGGCCGCTTTACAAACACATTTATGTTGCTTGTTGTCGTGTGCTTTGTTAAATATTCCTTAAAATGTAAACTAACGCAGTAACACCACAATGGCCATGTTATGTTTACTTCACTTATTCTCATTGAACTGCTCAACCAAATCATTACTGTCTGGCTCTATGGCTACTGAATATGTGTTTAGCAATTTTGTTAAGTCACACTCCTCAATAACAACACCACCATATCATCCCAATACAATAGAATTGTGTGTATTCATGACGCTGCTCCACAACTGGCATCTACTGTTATCATCATAAGGTAAAGGTTAACTTATTACCTACTACACACATTATTAAGTAGTGGGTCAAAGGGGTTGTTTTCATATCATCACACTGTGCCTAGTTCACAATCCACAGCACACTGTAAGTGGGTTCACCATTGTAAATACATCAACGAGAGACCCCACTGTTTACCCTGTGTGTGTGTTTGTGTGTGTTCCTACTGTAGGCATGATGGATGGTGTCCCATTAGCAATGTGCCAATGTGAGTGATGAGAGGACAGGCGGGGCCAGCACTACATGATAAACTAGACCACCTCTGAGCTACAAGCCATACATCAATAGATGCCGTTACCAACAGAAGACTTTACAGGACCTCCAGCAGTAGCTTCTTAAATAGCAGTGAGATTACAGCAGACACCGTCTGCTGCATTTAGCCAGACACCATCAGCTTTGTGGTTGGAGCAAACGGTTGGCTGGATTACGTCTTGTAGCCAACCGAGCTAATTAGCAGTGACTACAAACAAGGTCTTCCATAGCTGACACTAACTGTACGCATACAGCATTGCATTATTAAAGCATGTGGACTATAGAAAGACTGAAAGGACAAGCTCACATATATGCACATGCAGTAGCACACGTGGATTGATGAACACACATAGACACAGCTGACACAAATAACACAGAGAGAGAGAGAGAGAGAGAGAGAGAGAGAGAGAGAGAGAGAGAGAGAGAGAGAGAGAGGCCCACCCCCACAGCGCTGGGTTCTTTTGGCAAAAGGTCATAGTAAATGTAGTTGTTTGAAGGTGTGTCTGGGCTGTGATAATGGAGAGTGAGAGACAGCAGGCTGCCTTCCCAACATTAATGTCCCCAATTTACCATCTAATTACTGCTTGCCTGGCTTCACAGCCACACTTATCTAGCCAAGACCCAGGCAATTTAATTTCTGATTGTATAACCCAAGTAACGATGTGAGAGAGGTAAAGAGAGGGCAGAGGGAGAGAGATATGGACTATTATAATAAATTAAATAGAGCGAGAGACACGAGACCATGTGTAGAATATTGTTAATAGTGACACAGGCGAATGAGGGAGTGGAAGAGAAAAATATACATGTGGTGAGAAGAGTGCTGACACCAATTTGAAAAGTTCACGTCACTCCACCCGTGCCAAGGGTAGGGGGGGGTGAGCTGAGATGGAGGCACAGACAAGAGTGAGAGAAAGGGGATTAGTGATGAGGGGCGAAGGGGAAAACTGGAGGGCCATGAGGACAACCTGTACACTCCTGGCACGAGAATAGGATTATTATTATTATTGCATTAAGAAACAAAGAGCTTTCTAAGCAGTGGTAAGCTAGTATTGAGCTTCAAACATCAGACAGGGCGGAGTGGCCACAGGGGGCTATTTCTAAGTACACGGTTGAACATGTCTGCACACGTTTAGCAATGCAGACATTTTGACGTTTTTGGTTCTATAGTTAATCCCTGTCGAGTGATACCCCTCTTTAAAAGTCTTACACTAGTCACAATATGCTACTGAGAAGCTTACAGTCAGATGGCCATGAACTACATTACCAACAATGCTGTGTGGCAAATTGGGTTTCCATTACAGGCATGGGACTCACATCATTTTAGTGCCAATGTGGGTTTTTTCAACCTTTTGAAAGTTGCATCGAAAAATGTACATGAAGGGTCACCTGACAATGATATCATGAACCAAAACTCCAGGCCATAAAAGCATATAAGAGAGAGAGAGAGCAAGAGAGAGAGAGAGAGAGAGAGAGAGAGAGAGAGAGCGAGAGAGAGACAGGCATGGGGTGACCAGCGAACTCCTGTCAACCAAGTATTAAGAAACATATCATCCCGTTGTCTTTGTATCTCTGTCCGTCCGTTCGTCCGCCCGCCGACAGAAATCTGTGCGTACGATCATTTCCACGCAAAGGTCGGCATTTATCAATCTGGACCGATTTAGACGTGAGCGGTGGCAACGATCAAATCTCACGTCAGGTCTCAACTCGTGTACGAAAGTTTTTGAGTCATCTTACTTGCGGTGCAGCATAGTGGAGGTAATATTATCACAGATAATAATTATCTGTGAGTTGTTTTTAGACCATATTCTGCTTCTGACAGGCATTTAAGAGTAGATATTAATTTAAATATATGACCGCAAAATATAATTTTTCGTAAGACCAGTGTAATCGCGGGAGTATGCCTATAGCCTGCATGCCAGAGAAAGCAACATCATTTTGGCCTGTTTTGCATAGCGCAGGTTAACAGGGTATTATTTGATGATCTGATTCGACGCTGACAATCTCTATTGCAGAGACACCCGTTGCCTGCTCTCCGTGTCTTAAACTCTAGGCGCGAGCCCTCTAAATCCAGCATATTTAAGGGCGTAGTATTTAAATTAATTTCACAGTATATGTGCGTCCTTTGGATTTGGGGACTGACTCTAGTGCAGGCTATACAGTGTTGCCAACTCTTTTCCAATGAAAGTAGCTAGCATTAGCTCCAAAAGTCGCCAGATAACGTTATGGCCTCATTTGCATATTGATGGCGTCATCACGTTTTCATTTGAATCCTACTGCCTGAGGCTATTACAATCTTGCAAATCAGAGAAGTCTGTGTAAAACTCAAACCCCTAAGAGTGAGACTTGCTTCCTGGATAGTATGGGGGCCAGCGCTGGTACTGCAGCCTAATCCTGTTTTGACCAAAATGTCCATTTCTCATTGATGGCCCATTCAATGATTCCGTTCTTTATTTACGTACTAAGACATTAAGGTTGTGAGTTCAATTTTGTTTTATTAGGTTCTGTAAATGCATTGTGGCAACAATACAACAATGTGCTGACATTAAAAAGAACATTAACTTTAATGTACTAAAAATGGGATTAGTGATTCTTACCCAATTAATTATTTGTCAAATTCAGCAAATATCCCCCCTAGCTGTGTGTTGTGTGTCCTCCTGACAATGTGCATCCAAGTCAAGTTGGGAGGCAGAGCTTCTGAGGCAGCCCTCAATGGCGATGAAGTGAGAGGTTTATTTGAAGGTTTATTTGTTTTGATATTTAATCATATCAATATCACAAAAGCAAACACAACTAACATTTTTGTTATAATATTGGAGTAATATTTGACCAGGACTATCTATACTTTGAAGTAATGGAGTTGTGTATATTGTCCAACTCTGTCAATGCTGCTGTTACTGTAGCTCAGACAGAGCATTAGCTGTAATACTGAACAATACGACAGTATGTGCATGTGCGCTCACACTGTGTGTGTGTGTGTGTGTGTGTGTGTGTGTGAGAATATATTAACAGCTAGTGGTGATTTGTAATGATTCAATGACTAGTCTTGGCACTGAAACATAAAAAACAGGTGTGCACTGTGTGCGTGTTCATTTCAGGTGGGGTTGCTGAAGGTTGACATTTTTACGACGACTAAGCACCACTAAAAACAATACTTTATTCCAAAATATATATGTACACATAAATGACACAAGCATAGATTAACTACTGCGTGTGTGTGTGTGTGTGCGTGTGCGTGCGTACCTGCATAACTCTGTGTTGTGTTCGGTCATTGACAGAAGCAGTTTGAGAGCGTAGAGAGGTACCGGTTGTATTTCCAATAGGAAGGAGTCATAACTAGACACACACACACAAATACATACTACTTTACTTATTTTGTACAGTGCTGAACAATAGCAATAATAACAAACAAAGACAAGAGGAGAGGTTAGCAGAACAATTCTGAATGTATATCATAATCTCATCAAATAAAACAGACAATATGCACCATTATGCATGGAAAACCACAAGGGGATATTTCAGTTTCCTCCTGGGAGAAGCATAACCGGTCTGCACTTTCACCGTGCATTACAAAATTGACCGTTCACCACGGTGTGTGTGTGTGTGTGTGTGTGTGTGTTGCTTTATAAGAGAATGAGAGGAGCTAATTTGATTGGCCGTAATTGAAGTCAACCCCCACCACCACTCCTACTGATAGTATATTAATTCTAACCCAACCCTTTAACAACAGTGCGGCCTGATGAATGACTCTGTGTGTGACTGTGTGTGTGTGTGAGAATGTCCAGAGAGAGAGAGAGAGATAGAGAGAGAGAGAGAGAGAGAGAGAGAGAGAGAGAGAGAGAGAGAGAGAGGTGGACATACAAGCAGACAGACAGACAGACATGCAGCTAGCCCAACTCACCGTGGGAGTAGAGCAGAGCTGATGAGAGCCAGGAGTTGTTTACTGGAGGAGCTGGCTTCTCCTGATGTCCTCCCATTCCCTCGTCTCCTACCTGCTATCTCTCTCCATTCTTCTCCTGCGTCTTCTGCTCCCTGCCTCATAGCCTCCTCCTCCTTCTCCACCTCCTCATCAACCCTGTGGTCCTCCTGGGCCAGCAAGAGTAGACCTAGTTCTGATAGTACCCTCAATACACACACACACCACTCCACTGCAACACGCACACACATACAAACACACACATACAAATACAAAGATTTTACACATGGGATTACCCTGACTGATGTGAGGCTGAAACTGTATATGTGCGTGCGTGTGTGCGTGTGTGTGAGTGCGTGAGTGTGTGTGTGTGTGTGTGTGTGTGTGTGAATATGTGTGCGAGAGAGCGAGAGCAAGTGGATAGGATATTCACCATGGAGGCCTCATGATTGAAATGTGTGTTCCGGTGTGTGCCTGCATGTGCATGTGTACTTGTGTGTACATTTCAGTGGTCAGCAGTAGCCTGCAGGCGTACAGCTATTGGCTGACAGACATGCTGGCTCTACAGCCAAACAGATAGACCAGTTCAGCTAAAGGACTTCACTGGGGAGTGGACTCAATACCACTAAGACTGCTCTACGCAATACTAGACACCATTTGGGATGTGTGTGCGTGCGTGCGCATCTTCCAATAATGTGCCCGGGATTTGCATTGAAATTAAATAGTGGTGTAACCTTTGCTGAAGGTAATTTGCTTTAACAGAGGACTTACTAGCAGAGGAAGTACAACACAAACTCTGCTGAGGTATTATGCATGTGTACGCTACATATGGAGAAACTGTTTATGTTTTTTATATATATGAAATTGGGTAATAAAACAATGTCTTACTACCACTATATGCAGGACCAGTTTTACTGAATTATAATAAAATGTAAATACCAATTCCATCAGTCATTGCAAATTTGAATGAGTTTATGTGATATTAAGTCTATGAGCTAATTGGAGATTTTGACAAGTCACTTTGGATGAAAGCGAAATGCTGTACATGTAAAGGTAAATAAGATATATAACCTTTATGTTTTGGAGAGGTAAGATAATTACCTCTCCTGTAATAATATATTTAAAAAATTTAAGATTTGAATGTGTATGCATCTCCTTAACTTTAGAACACACATTTAAACACACTCATAGTGCACTGATGTATTTACAACTGTGCAAGCAATTTCACTGACTTGATTAAATGACTAGATACAATCATGCATTTATTATTTAGACAATTACTTGGTTGGAAGCACTTTACTGCAGATATTAAAATGGAAGCTTCCAAACATTTCCCTGGGACGCCATGAGAACACAATACTGAGATGAACAATACATAGCCATATTATATTGTATTTACTTTACCCATTTCAAAGTTCTCTAAATGAACTACCCACTGGAATTAGAAGATTTTAAGAGGCAGTCCAAATAGCACTCACTCATCATTTGACCATTCAGGGTAGATATGGTAATGAGAGATGACAAGATGGAGCCCCAGTACAATAATGGGAGGCCATGTGCTTGTGTGTGCTTCAACCAACTGAGTCAGCTGAAAGTAGCATAGTACATACCGTTTCTGCTGAAAGCCAAACTCATCAGTGGAGGCATTATGGCCGTCACAACCTTCAAGTGAAACACACACACGCACATTTTCTGTTAGTCCATGTGTTATGGAGCAGGTGGGGCCTGCCTCAATGCTGACACATACAGTGCATATTACATCAACAACCACATTGTAGAATGTTATAGTCTGCAGCCCAGCATTAAGCAGGGGCTTCTTGTCCTGTGTGAGTGTGTGTGTGTGTGTGTGTGTGTTTGGAATCTTATGATGACATATGGGCTGAATAATCCACTTATCTCCAGTTCTTCCTTGTAGTTATGTTAGAATGCTGATGCCCATGGGAACAGGACTATATATAGCCAAGCTACAACATATATTAAGTGTGTCATATTAATTTGAACAACAAGTTACAACTAGGCAAGCCTAATTCAGCCGGCCGCGAGCACGAGCCAACACCATAGACCAGGGGTTCCCAAACTTTCCCACGCCAAGGCCCCCCAAATAGTATTAGCTTCTGGCCGGGGCCACCCTTTTGCGAAATGTTTTTAAAAACCCTTTCCCATTTCCTTACTTTTATTTACATGTATTTTATTGAATGCATTAAAGAGTAATTTTATATTTGAAATATTTTATAATTCCATTGGATTCAACATCACTGTTTTCTTTTCTAAAGTTTTATATGCAATGTTTTAGTTGTACTTTAACAACATGAGTGTACAGTTACCAGATCAATACTGACAATTTGTGATTAATGATAGTTTTCCTGGCAGGCGATTCGAAAGGGGCATGGTATTATAATAAAACATTAATTTTTTAGTTTTCTCTCATAATTTCTCTAATTTGCCGAGGCCCCACTGGTGCCCACGAGGGGGTCGCGGCACTTTGAAAACTGCCATAGACCAATACATAATTTAACATGCAAGGTTCCTCCTTGAAACGCCACAGAAATTGGAATCCAATGTTATTGGTGTATTACCGCCACCTACTACATAGTGCATTACCATACACCTATGTAGCGCATGCACTTTCTAACAAGGTTAGGCAGTCAGTCAGTCAGTCAGTCAGTCAGTCAGTCAGTAAGCGACATTTGCTCATATTGGCTACACGCGGTCCGGCAAAAAGGCTACATTAACGTCAAGGTAATAAAGGAAAAGCATAGTTTAAAAGCTAATCCTATATTATAGTATAATGCTATGTTATACAGTAATGTGCTATGTAATACAGTCAATTCTTCCAGTTTATACTGTGTATATTGGATTGTTTGTGCTGCTTTGCCATATTAAATGCAGCAGGCATAAAACACAGGATGCTGCCAAAGGAACAATACAGGACATGCAAATGTATTAATAGAGTACATCACACACATGCATGCGCGGGCAGAGCAGCTTTTATGATTCATTTGAATGTGTATGATTACTAACGTTACCATAGAAACAACACTAATGCTGTATTTGTGTGTGTGTGTGTGTGTGTGTGTGTGTGTGTGTGTGTGTGTGTGTGTGCGATCCTCTGAAGAAGAGAAGTATAAACAAAGGATAGTGCCTATTGAAGAACATTACATTGATTATCATGTAACTATCAAAAGTGCAGAGAGAGAGGAGAGCAGGAGAGCACAGAATAACAAAAGAACAAGAGAACAAGAGCCAGAGGGAGAGACAGGACGTGAGGACAGAGAGAGAGGGTCTACAGTTTGGAAAATAAGGGCTCTCCAACCTTTTGGACGTCTTTAAATTCGTTTTTAAACTGCCATATTTATGTCACATGCAAAAAGAAAGCATTATGGAAATTACACGCATGTTTTCCTTAATGTTTACGTGCGGTGTGGTATATTGTGAGATTATGAAAAAGTATGAAAGCTACTGTTTTAAGACCTATAAAGCCACCATATTTAGCTGCCTACCTGGTAAATACAATAAACATGCAGCACTGGCAAAATAACTATAGCAACCCCAGAAAATAGTGTGTGTGTGTGGTCTATGTGTGCGTGTGTGTAGAGGTATGTGTGTGTGCCCGCGTAAGTGTGTGCTTGTGTGCCTGTGTGTGTGTGTGTGTGGGTTCCCTTGTCCGTCAGGCAATAAAAGGTAATCTGAGCAGGCCGCTGCTAATTAAAGTGTCTTCCTGTGTTATTGGCCATCGGTGGAGACAACCTTCCTCTCTGCTCCTACTTGTCTCTGTTCTAGCCTATCTTCTCCTCACGTAGCTGCTTCCTGCCCCAAAGTCAATATTCATTCAACCCTGCCTCATCATCCTGCTGCACATGCTCACAGGCAAGCACACACACACACACACACACACACACACACACACACATACATTATTAACACTGTGTTCCTCATTCTCCACACCTTCCCCAGAAGGTGTGAAGACTATAAATCTGATCCAAGAATAGTTTTTTTCTGTCTGTTGCTAAGGGTACAGATTACTCTATTTCCTCACCACCTATTATTGTTCACGTTCACCCCTGACATTAGTTGTTATTAATAGCCAATTTTGTACAAATATTGTGAAAGATTATCCTGCATTTATTCCTTATCTGCTTACGTACAGTACAGAAAGCAGTTAAAGTAGTAAAAGATCCTGCAAGGTTTTCTACATTAAAGGTATAGTAAGTGATTGTAAACTAATACACTTTTTGTCAAAATCACATAATATCTCCACGCTATCTTACCATTCTTACCATGCATGCTAAAACAATAATCTGGAAAATATACACAGCCCTGGCTTCTTAAAACATGTAACAACGATGTCCTAGCCTTTTGCAATGTGTTTCTAATGTATGGGGCGGTGCTACTGAGGGACATCCTATAGCCCTGTGTCCACCAAAGCGTTTTTTTCTCACGCCAGCGTTATTTTCCAACAGGCTTCTAAAAACGGCAGTAGTGGGGCGTGGTGCAGAGCATTATTTTCCACGCCGAGTGCTGAACAATTTTTCTAGTTGAAATATTTTAAACTTTGGGTGAAACGCCCATTACTGCACATTACTGCCCATTACTGCCACTGTTTCCCCGGTCGTCCAATTGCAGCAGAGGGGGAGGGGAAGGGGCGGGACAAATACTATGAGCAACCGTCACATCATACTTTCACACAAGGACAACAACTATGGATAAATTGATAGCTGGCAGATGACTTTCCCGGACTACCACAATGCTAACACAAAAAATAATGTGTAGAATATTAAAAATGTAATATCCGACTCAGGCCTTCCAAAAGCGATTCCTAGTGCTGCCAGTTGGGCTTTTTCAGCAGAGCGACCAGCGTTTTCAGTTGAGAAAAAGAAACTCTTTGGTGGACATGCAGCCTATGGCATTGAAGGTTAGAGGTTGTTTTTTTGTTTTCAAATATCAGCACGCTTTCTCCAGAATGACAGAACTCCTAGAGATTATATGATAGTCAAGGATGAACCTAATTGACAGCCACTCACTCTTCCATTTTACCTGCACACCGCCATCTGGCTAGCGATAGAACTTAAGGTTAACTGTCGCAGACACACACACACACACACACAGGCAAGCATGCTCACTGTAATGTGCTAAACATCAAAAATAAGATGTTAATTGTTGGTAGCTGTTGGTAGCAGGTGCTCCATCTAACACCTAACCATCCCATGCTACGCTAAAAAGGGGGCGAGTGTGTGTGTGTGTGTGTGTGTGTGAGAGAGAACGTGTGAGGGTATGCACATATAGCATTAAATTATATTAAATTCAATTCAATTCAATTCAATTCAATTCAATTCAATGCAATTCAATGGAATTCAGTTCAATTTATGCTACATCTAGTAGCATGTATTGTGTGTGAGCCTGTTGACCGCGAATCAAACAGACGAAGCAGAAACAAAAGAGCGAGAGAGAAGGCAGCGGTCGGTCTGAAACTCCGGTAGCGTTATGTTAATAAAGACTGGGGGTGTAAGACTCAAGGGAGGCTCCCGACACCAGAAAGCTCCTATTACCACTGTCTGTCTCAGACGGTCGCCGCTTCCCTCTGTCTCTCCTCCTCTCCTCCTTTTTTGGCCTTTCTTCTCTCCCTGCTGTGTTATCTCTACTCCATTGCACTCCTAATTGGTCCTGTGCAGAGGCTCGCTAGCTTGGCATAGCTTTCTGTCTACTCCCTCACTTGTTCTGTACCATGTCTCTCCCCGTCCTCCCACAGCTTAATGGCACTATACACACTGTTGGAATATGGGTGGTGTCTTCTCACCCAGTTCCAGCGTGTTCGTTTATGGAGTTGAAGTAGGAGGAGACA
>JAODUE010056774.1:0-11479 GCA_027564755.1 Amblyopsis hoosieri | reverse complement strand
AGGAAACACAAGGTTAGGAAACACAAGGTTAGACAACACAAGGTTAGGAAACACAAGGTTAGACAACACAAGGTTAGACAACACAAGGTTAGGAAACACAATGTTAGACAACACAAGGTTAGACAACACAAGGTTAGGAAACACAAGGTTAGACAACACAAGGTTATGCTTCTAAAAGACCACTAAGTATGATTCTATATGTTAAGGAGCAGGCAGGAGTTTGTTACCTTTCCCAGACATCTGACCCAGACATGACCCTCAATTTCCTCAATGCCTTATTCATAAGGTCACTGTGCCTTATTGGGTTAGTAACAAAACGTTGCCAAAACGGTGATAATGATAGTCATGCCTGTTCCTAAAGGGTATTAATGGTATAAGGGTTCTGAGGAACTATGGACAATAGGAATTCCAGATTGCATTGTTGTAGGTAATGTCTACAAATTCCAACCACGGTACAGATTTCTTGTTGCAGACGTATAGCTGTCTATGTGGAGGTCACTGGTGGGGTGGACAGAGGGGGTGGATATGCTCAGTAAGCCAGGGATAGATTTACCTTCTGCTCTACCTGCTCTTTTACCCTCCCTCTCATCCACATTCCTGTCCTGTTTTTCATCCTTTAATTTCAGCCATATTACAATTTTTTTAGTCCAATTTTCACTGTCTAACCCTGTTTGTCTTTGTGGCAGGGGCCCTCCATTCATCTGTGTCTGCCTAGAAGACTGGATGCCCTGTTCCCTGACTATAGCGATGTGGACAATCTCCCGCCAGTATTGCTGTCTGTTAAGGATGCCTGCCGGAAATGAGACACCTTATATCCAGACAAATAGAAGGGAGGGTGGGCGTACTGCATACTGAAGTAAATAATGGAGCAGACCAGCAGGTAAGGAAGATATCCTGTAGGTTAACACAAAGGGTAGGAGGGTGTACAGTAGTCACACAATATACTGTAGAAAACAGCTTTGAACTTGAATTTGCTTTGGCTGCTTTCCAGAGATACAACCATGCCTTTAGGTTGGAGGCATTTTTATGCTGTTTCCTAAATGAAGAGTCGTTGTGGGTGCGTTCATTAAAAACATTCTAATATAACATAGACTACATAATAGCCATCTAGGTAATGCCTTCAGGCAGTAATTAGGATGAACATATCTAAATAAATGGGGAGTGAGCCATTACCTCACTTTAAATGGTCACCAGGATATAAAATCTGCATGTCTACAATTGCTTAACACATTTGGTGACTTTGCTTCAAAATTCCTTGCAGGTTATAGTTCGACTATGCATGCACAACTGTCAACTTGCATCAGTGCAACCACACGATAGGCTGAATCTGGGTCATTATAAAGCAGACTTTTCCTCCAACTGCCATATTTGTCATTACAGACTTCTCCCAGAGTTCCATTCAGAATTCTCTAAGTGGTATGTCTCTTCTAAAATGTATATGGTTATAGTCACTCTGAATGAGATCTATCCCTAGAGTGAACCTGCACTGAATAATAATGACCCCAACCCCCAATTATATGAACACTATGTGATGTGTCCCTCCCATCTTAACTACTGGTGTTTATTGGTGTGAATGGACACACACTAAATGTTTCCATCATGTGGTCACCCCAGAGGACCGCAGGTGGGGGTTACTGTTCAGCCTGACAAAAGACGCAGTGGAAAACCATGTGGACAGTTCTGGACACACACACACACACACACACACACACACACGCACATGCACACACACACACATATGCACACACACACATATGTAGCACAGGCATGCATGCTAACACCACACTCTCTCAAAAACACCTACACTCACACACAGGCATGCACGCTATCACCTGTCTCTATCTTTCTGTCATTCTCTCTCTCTCTCTCACACACACACACACACACACACACACACACACACACACACAGAGACACGCATTATGTAACACAGGCATGCACACTAACACCTCTCTCTCTCTCTCTCTCTGTCATTCTCTCTTTCTCTCTCTCTCACACACACACACACACACACACACACACACACAGGGCGTCGGCCAGCAGCAGTACGTACAGACATCACTTGCAGGTTGTGGCCCTGGAAGGTCTTAAGCAGGTTGGTGACCCCTCCCTCCAGCCCGCCGTTGATGAACACCCCATTACTGAAGTGGTAGAGCAGGATGGTCTTCAGGGTGTTGACGTCACCTAGCAACGGTGACGTGGGAGACAGCGATGACGGGAGGAACTGTGCCAGTGTGTGTGTGTGTGTGTGTGTGGTTGGGCACTGACCGGTGAGGACGCTGAAGTCTCTTTCAGTGAGCCCCTTGAAGGCGTCGTCCGTGGGGGCGAACACGGTGTAGGAGCCCTCCTGTCTCAGCAGCTCTGTGAGACCTGCGTTCTCCATCAGCGAAATGAAAATCCTAGCGCCCACAAACCACAGTCAGGATGTGACACACAGAGCAAACATGAAACCACAGTCAATTATTATAACAGAAGAGGAGAGAGTATGATTGCACCTGATAGAATTAACAGCAATATTAAAGAAAATATCAGCACAAACTAATTTTATTATGAAAATAGAATTTATGAATGCAAATGACACTGTAAATAAGTGCTATCTTTTAATAACAATAAAAGGTATAGGAAGTTGTTCTGGAGAAAACTTGTTGATATTTGAATTTGATCAAAACAAAACACCTCTCAATGCAATGCCATAGGGTGCTCCCTCAGAAGCTCCGTCCCCCACATTGGAAACACATTGCAAAGGCTAGTGTATTGTTGTTGTGTACGGTCAGCACGCACAGAGAACAGTAAGATAGTGGATTGCAAGTATATATTTTGTGCTTGACAATTAGCTTACAATTGCTTACTATACCGTTAAAGGAAAGCTGCCCTTGTAGTTGAAACTAGCATTACATCAATCATAATAATTTTGGTTTGAATCTCAGAGAGCGCATTCCCATCTACACCTCAATGCTGAGTGGCTTGCATTCCTCTCTACCCCAAAACATAAACAGTGAGTTTGGGCAAAACATAAACAATGAGTTTATGTTTATATTGGACCTTTAAAATAAGTTCCGTCAGGCTTCCTTACTTGAAGCGTCCATCAGATGACAGCAGCTCATACATGGACTTCTGAGCGGGTTTGATCAGCGTGTTCATCAGGTGAAGGGCTCCATTGCTTCCCTCCTTACTGCCACGCATCATGCATGCGTTTTCAATGCACACCGCCTGGGTAGGGAGCATTCACAGACCTATTGCACTGTTTCACTGTGGGAGAGCTGACAGACTTTGATTGCAAAAGGGGAATAATTAAACGTTCCGAAGTTTATGTTGGAAAATGAAAACCAGCTGAAGCTGAAATCAAGCACAAACTAGCGGGATCTGGCTGCCAAGCGCTGGACCAATTACCTATTTTATTGAATGTGTTTACACTTGACGGGCAGTGTAATTATTTCAGCAAGTGGTAACGAGCTCGCTAATAGCTTTTAGATTTAGACTGTACAAGCCCACAAGCCACTTTTTATTGTTGTTTCATTAGACTTGTTATTCATTCCTAATTAAATACATTTGACTCACACACACACACACACACACACACACGCACACACACAATCAAGCATGCATGCACACACAGACACACGTACACAGAGTATACACAACAATAGCTCACTGTTCGGTAAATGAAGACGCGAAGCCATTGGCCAGCCAGGGTCTCCAGCAGCTGTCCGTTGTACAGTTCGCTCAGTGTGACCTTGAGCTTGAGGATGTGGTTTTCCAGAATGTACTTCAACACGCTTTGTTCTTCTGACATCACCTCGTCTGGCAGACATGAATGTGTAAGGTTCACAATTCACGATAATTCATATACTTAAGATACATTACTATTAAACATATTTTTAATGTTTACACTATTTACATATTTATGTTTTCACAGTTATTATTTACAGTACATTGAAATATTTACAGTATATCATAATATTGTTATAATCTACCACAGTGGTTTTATTCACATTTACCTTAATCAGGTCTTTCTAGCCTCTGATTGGTTATCTTAGACATATAATAGAGAAACACCAGGATGTGTATTGTTGTATATCTGACTAGGTTTGAACCAATAAGTGCTGAAAAGAGACATATCCATCTGACTGCTCCACTGATAAATAACCACCATAGAATTGAACTCTTACAATAGAAGCATAGATTACAAGGACGAGGATTGACATAAAGAAGCAGTCATTTGTCTCATCCTAACATGTACCGTCGTCAGCACCAGACCAGAGAGCTGTCAATCAAACAGGCGGACGACAGTCCTGAGAAGCTATATCTTAGGGCTGTGATTCCTGTCCCTTTACACTCACCAGTGAAGGCAGAGTTTACAGGAGCCAGGACAGTGTACTCTATCCCGGGCCCCATAGCAGCTGATAAGCCCAGCTCGGACACCATGTCGCTGAAGGCACTCTGGGAGTCAGACATCAGCGCCATCACATCCTTGGCTTGTGTGGACACGAATGGACGCACAGTGATGAACACAGAAAAGCATTTACATTCACGTTTACATTTGGCAGACGCTTTTATCCAAAGCAACATACATGTAGTACATTTGTCACTAGTTGGACAGGTCATACACCAGCAATTGTAAGCATCCAATATTCTACTGTATTACCTTGTTAATTTATAATTAAATCATCCAACAAAGTTCCTAATGGTCTGAATTATAGTGCCTAAAACTATAGTGCTGTTCATAAAAGCAGAACAGGATTTATTTTCTTTTAAACATACACATAGTGAAGTTAACCTACTGTAGTAACCTAAGCTAACCCTATGCTTAAATTAGGTTTTTAACAAGTTTGACAGTTTTGAAAAGAAAATGTTAACATGCAAATTGGCCTGTAGGTACATCAAATTTTGCATTAAAGGATTAAAATTTAGGGAGAAATGGGACAAAAGGCACACATTCTCAAGCATCTAAATACAAGTTACAATTTCTGGGATGCTGGCATGCCTTAATGCTGATAATTCAAGAAGCTAAATCAAGAAATGTCTCTTTAAACCCATTTTAATTAAACAAAGCAGATTACGAAATAGCCAGCGTAGCCTTTGTTTAGTCTGTTTATAATGTAATTCATTGTGGACATTACTTGTATCATTTCTTCTGTGCATAGTCCGATGTATTGTGGATAGTCCTTGTATTGTATGGTATGTATAATCTTGTGTACTGCTGTAAATGGTCCTGTATACCTATTATACTTCTCATATTTTCTGTCTGTGTATTGTGTTTTTGTACAGTCTTTGTTCTGAATGCTGTAGTGTGATACTCCAATATCTACCTACCTACAAACAAACAAGAGAGGCAGGGTGGTGGGATGTTACCTGCATTGGGGATGAGCACCTGGTCGATGAGGTGGATGACCCCGTTGGTGGTGACGATGTCCTTCTTCAGCACCATCTTTACGCCGTTGATGGTCAGACTGTCACCGTTGCAGCCCACCTCGATGGTGCTGCCCTCTGCCGTCTCGTACACGGAGCCCGCCATGATGGACTCTGAGCACTGCACGCCATTTAGCAGGTGAAAGTTGGCCAGGGCTGATTGGTGGGGGGAGGGGAGATGAGAGATTGGCGAATATAATGGATGGTCAACACAGTTGAAACATATTGCGTGATGTCAACTCTTGTTGTCACGGCTGTTTGCAGTAACAGTCACTAGCCATTCGATCATTCAGCAGATGCTTGGATTCAAAGTGACTTACACATTAGGTGTTTAATATAAGTAATTATGGAGAACGCTTGCTGAATTCAAACTCAAAACAAAAACACCTCTCACTTTAATGCCATAGGGTGCTCCCTCAGAATCTCTGCCCTAGCTCTATTACTCTACCCCACACATTGGAAACACTCACACACACGCTAGAATATTGTTGTTGTGTGCGGTCTGCACAACTTTGTTTGAGTACCTATAGAGAAAGGGCTGTGTATAAACACCAGATTATTTTTTTCAGCTCGCACAGAAAACGGTAAAACTTGATTGTGAGGAGATATTTGGAGAATTAGACACTTAGTGTATTAGCTAAGAATCACTTAATCTTTAATAACAATAGCGATTAGGCATATTCCTCAAGCATGTGTTACGCCGTGTCGTGAGGCGAGTGCAGAGAAACCAAAAAAACAAAAGACATCGCTGCTGAAGCGTGATGAGCCCCACGGCTCGTCCTTTAATATAACTTAAACAAACACAAACTCCAAAACAAAAACGGCGTGCACAGTCACGTCTCCTAACATGAACAGAAAACAGGAACAATAACCCACACCCTTTCCTGGTAGTCACCAGCCTATATGCCCTCACACCCACACGGCTGAAGGCAATCGATCTGATTGCACGTGTGGGTGTGAGGCGCTGGGGATGCGGACAGTGCTTCCCCGGACGTACCACACCGGCGAGACCACGCAGATGTTACAGCATGCTTACTGGAAGGCCAACTCCGTGGCTTGAACTCACAACCTCTGGGTGTGATGTGAACACCCTATAGATCATCCTGCCATTTAAAATCACACATTAATGTACTGTATGACATGCCTGCAGGAAAAATACTTCTCAAATGTCTACATGGTATTACACCTGTAACAGTGTGGCAAGCTAAGTGGGGAGATTGAGGCAATGCCATGCAGATTCAATTACAATCCTGACAAACATTCCAAGGCCACAAAACTCCAGAGGTTTGAGGCTTGCTGGGACTCAGGACAACGCAGATCAACTTCATGTCAATACAGTAACAGTTAAAAGCTAGCCCTGGTTAGCTTGACTGAGTGAAAAAGCAGAGCCAAACAACGCCTCCTTTAACTGTGTGCACATGGTGTGTGTGGATTCCTTAAAACCTAGTGTAACGGAATTTGCTCACTATTCAGTAAATTACTGCTAAACCTAACCTTGCTTACACTAACTATGAAATGAAATTATTTATTTTCTGAATAAGATAACCTAATAACACTAACAAAACAGCAGATGCATGGTAAGAGAATAATGTGCTACAGTTTACGTAATAAATTACAGGCCGGTGTCAATTTATGTACCATAAAGTGTCTGGGAAATATTTTTCCTAAGCAAAGAGCACACAGTCCCTGGTACGGGAAGGGAGCGTGATACTTGTTGGGTTACAAAGAACTGTCTATTCCTGACTGCTCATGGCACATTACTGGGCTGCACTGGCTACCTGCAATAACATTCTTGTCTTCCCTGATACGCTCCAGATAGCCTGGGCCCAGCTTGTCGAAGGCGTCATTGGTAGGAGCAAACAGAGTGTAGTGGCCAGGCTTGTCCAGTTTCTCCACCAGCCCCGAGTCACGAGCCAAAGTCTAGGAGGAGAGACAGAACAATAGCATTATGATCGCCACATGCTTATTGCTGTGCAGCTGCTGTACACATTCACATGAAGGAAGAACTGCATAAGGCATAAATTAGCACCATTGTTAAAACATAACTCTATTGAACAGTTTTATAATATAATAAGCAGTATGGTCTGTGTTATGTACGATATGTGACATTCATCTTGCTGTGAGACTACACAAGGTAATATGTGAGACTATGTAATACGATTACAATTACTTTATTTCTGCAGGATGTTGGTACCATAACCACACGCAGAGAAATCTATCTTCAGTTGTTTTTATATTAGCATATGTCTCTGGAAATGTTTATATATATTTAAAGCAGGCATAGTTTCCTAAAAGTTTTCTAGCTAATATTTTCTAGATGCCATTGTATATGTTTATAGTTCCATGTGAGCAGTTTTTGAATTTAGGACACTTTCATTTCTAACTTGCACCACACCCTATCTATATATCTACTGTATACCTATACCTATGCTTTCTACAGTAGAGCTGTGTGGGCTACGTACGTTGAAGGAGGAGAGTTGGTCGGTGGTTTCCAGGACACTCTGGATGTTGCTAGTCACGGCGCTAATGACACGGTCAATGACGTGCACTACTCCGTTAGTGGCCACCTGGTTACCATGGATGATCCTGGCACAGTTCACCGTCACAATCTATAGAACAGAGGGACATGTTTATAAGACCCGGTATGGAAGCTACATTCACATTCAATGCATTTAGCAGACTCTTTGAGCAAGAGACTTACAATAGTGCATTTGGTCATACTTCCATTGTAAGCCAACAGCATTCTGTTAGAATAATAACCGCAGCATGTAATCTGGCCCAGCTGAGCTATACATTTTACAACATGCCTGTTACCATACTGTACCATTCATTCCTTCAAAATAACTTCCAGCAGGCTAAATACAATAATAATAATAATAATAATAATAAACTTTATTTGTATAGCACCTTTCATACCTTATCCCTTTGGGTATTTCACCCCCTCTTTAAAGGGCCTTATCCCTTTGGGTATTTCACCCCCTATTTAAAGGGCTTTGTCACTTTGGGTATTCCACCCCCTCTTTAAAGGGCCTTATCCCTTTGGGTGTTTCACCCAACCTCTTTAAAGGGCCTTATCCCTTTGGGTGTTTCACACAACCTCTTTAAAAGACCTTATCCCTTTGGGTATTTCACCCCCTCTTTAAAGGGCCGTATCCCTTTGGGTATTTCACCCAACCTCTTTAAAGGGCCTTATACCTTTGGGTATTCCACCCCCTCTTTAATTAAAGGGCCTTATCCTTTTGGGTATTCCACCCCTTATCCCTAACGGGTCTTTCACCCCTGTCACAAATACACTTCAATATCATATAATACATATAAGGATAAAACATAGGGTAAACAGTGTGGTTAAGTAAAATAAGGATAAAAACATAAGAGGTTATAAGGCTAAACAATATGGTTAAGTAAAAATTGTCAATCATAGGCACGTGAGAAGAGAAGTGTTTTTAACCTGGATTTAAATAAAAACTAAATAAACAAATATTTTTAAAAATTAAAATTAAAAAAATTAAAATCACAAGCAGCGTTTAACGTTCTGAGAGATCATCCTAACAGTTCAGCAACGAGAAGACAGTTTGAAAGACACATAGACTAGATAAAAGAGAGAAAATATAAAGAATCATTATTGGGACCTAAAGAAAAATGTTATGCAATCCCTTAGTTGAGAGGGAATGCATTCAGCAAAAGCCAGACAAAGCCAGTCTATACAGGCATTTGTATAGACCCAAACAGCTGACCCCGTTGGTGTAGTGGTTTATGAAGAGCCCTTGGTCCTGGTACATGGAGGTGATGGTCATGTCATTCTTCAGGTCTTTGGTCAGGAGACGGCGGTTCACCATGTGGTTGTGCAGCTTGTTGTACAACTCAAGGTTCTTGTTGCTTATTAAATCAGAACGCACACTCTGAAAGACATCACAAATTAAGTTTGAACACATCTGCAATGCAATGTGTAGCCTGATAATAATGATAATTACAGACATTAATTCAAAAAGTATGTCAGACAGAGTCCAAAATTAGTCTAGCTCTTTAGGTTTGTTAGACAACACATCTGGAAAATTCTGAATTTTATTGTAGGAAACTACGTATTATATAGGAATTTGGTTGTATTAAAAAAGCATCTTAAGCTTAAACTACAAAAACATTTCAGGGAGTGCGTCACCATATTATGCTTCTACTATTTTGTACTATTTATGTTTGATCAATCGTTTTCCCATTTCAAAGCCAGGACCAGTGATCTTGCTGGCCACTTACAGGGTCCAGCTGATCCCAGGCATCATTGCTGGGTGCAAACATGGTGAAGGAGCCTTTGCCTTCAATCTCCTCTCTCAGCTTGGAGATGTCCGCATAGTTCTTGGTGGTCGTAGCTTTTACTGGCCCCAGTGTGCCATACACGTGATCTATAGCAGCCACTGCAGAGAGGATATAGGGATGTTCTCACTAGGGTGCAACACATCTAGTGTCAGGGTTTGGGGTCATTTCTGCAGTTAACACATACTGTAGATAGATATTGACTTGCTATTTTAACAGACTGTGAATAATAGATCATTAGACAAGCATTTAGCATTTAACTTTCTTGTTTATAGTTTTTGTCATCCTCAAGGAAGTATGGCATGTGAACGACAATATTTCATTGGATATAAGCTGCTTATTAGAAAATATAAAATCATCATTAGATAACAATGATGATATTACATTATGCTACAATGCAATATTGACATTAAACTATCATATTATCATACAGTAGAGATCATATTGCACTTGTGTTACTTGAGCTACGTACCTGCCGGGCATCCTTTCATGCCTTCCAGCTTTATGTAGCCAGGACAGCATTCATACAGAACCATCCTGTTAGGAACAAGCCCAGTGTCAGACTCATATGACCTACTACAGTATTAATAAATACTGTAGATCAAGCCCTAGCACATACTGTACTGTAGGGCTTCTCCCATTGCACTCTTTAACAAGTGTTCAAACCTCTTTTAAGTCTTTTTTGTTGATTGGTTATCTTGTTAAATTATTGATACAAACAAATATGTATAAAGCTATTGAAAGTGTGAATAAACTCTGCAGGAATGTGTGGTAACTGCCTCAAACAGGATACTGTGACGTATGACTGGGTTATGTAAAAAAATAAATTTCTGCACTGTAAAAACAAATATTGTAAAAAGATTTTACAGCAGCAGGGACGCCAGATAATGACTGTATAAAACCGGGGAAAACTGTCATATTTAATAGATAGTATTGTACTGTATAGTACATGTGCAAGTCAACAATACAAATGTATTAGTAAAATACTTGAATCCTTAAAATTCCTTGTAAGAATACAGTCATAACCCTTTACAAAAACTTTTATAATTGTTTTAGTACAAATAATTAGTTATTTTATTAAAACATAAATTTAAGACCATTCACATAACTTGACAAAGAGTTCTACAGCAAAACACCAATAATTTAGACAGCTTTTTACATCAAAAGGCATTTGTGTAAAACTTCACACAGTGCCAGGACCCCAGACTCAAAATTAAACCAACAACAAAGACAAAAATGTCAAATGTTGTGGGGGGAGACTTATGGACATGCACCTGTAGGGCTGCAATACATTTTTTTTTTATGTGTGCTACTACTCTTTAGCTGGTTTTCCCTCATGGTTTTGCACAAAATGCAGCAGCTCTGTTGTGGCCCGTGATTGGCCGATCAATCAAAACAGTTTAAATGGGACAGTAATCTTTTTTTACATATAGTTCTGGTAAAATTGTCATTTAAAAACAGTTAAAATGTTAGGGTGTAAAATGTATTCAATTTATACATAATTGTTTTTGTTATATCACAAGACACATTTAAATAAACAGTATATTCTTGTAAATTTAATATGATTTCTTATCATTTTGAAATACAGAAAAATCCATCCATCCATCCATCCTTCCATCTTATCCTGAGTCGGGTCGCGGGGGCAGCAGCTTCAGCAAGGGACCCCAAACTTCCCTTTCCCGAGCAATATCAGCAAGCTCTGACTGGGGGATCCCGAGACGTTCCCAGGCCAGTTTGGAGATATAATCTCTCCACCTGGTCCTGG
>JAODUE010056754.1:0-17187 GCA_027564755.1 Amblyopsis hoosieri | reverse complement strand
AGAGAGAGAGAGAGAGAGAGAGAGAGAGAGAGAGAGAGAGAGAGAGAGAGAGAGAGAGAGAGAGAGAGAGAGGACAATTGACAAGTGCTAATTGAATCTGATTTGGGTAATCAGGCTAGGGAGTTTAAATGAATATTGCCTTAATCAGATCCTAATAGAACGATTAGTTTGAGTGTTCTGTATTTCTCGTTACAGTACCACCTCTGTCACACTCTACTGCATCTTCTCTTCGTTTTTTGGCCATCTTTAACTGCCCTGCTGCTCTCATTATCGTCCTCCCTCTCATCTTGTGAGTCTGTTTTCCACCAGACAGTGATTAATTTAATTTTGATGCAACCTTTATTTTACTAAGAGGACCCATTGAGATGCACATACTGATATACATGAGGGCGACCTAGCCTGGATGGCTGCATCAGTCAGGAAAAACCGTACATACAAATACAAATCCATACAAAATGTTACTTTTTCAATATGACATTGTGCTCCCGGAGAACAGGCTGCACTCTCAACTCTGAACACGACCCTTGAACTCCCTGCAAGAGAAGCAAACGGCAGCGAGGCGGACCGATCGCTGCAGCCTGAGGATAGACAGACTTTCTCTGCGGCCTGCTACCTTAAGTTTGCTAGTACGCGTATCAACATTTGTTTTGTCATCCAAACAAAGAACAGTATTTCTTAGTAGGAGACTAGGAGTACCCAACGAGGTACACATACTCACATCTGGATGGGATGTTGGAACTCTTTAACATCCTGTGCTGTTGTGTGTACGACGTGTGTGCGATCGTATGTGTGTTTGGGCAGATCGGCACGCATTGGCCCCCTGCCTGAATCATAACAATAGATAACAACACAGGAGCTGAGGCACGCCTCTGGCAATCTTAACTAATAAGACTTGAGGTTTTCAGCAAAAACACACTGTGCTCTGATGGAAGCCTTCCTCCACCTCTCCTCTATCTCTTCCTCTTTGATTTGTGTGTGTGCATGTTCGTGTATGTTCATCAGAAAGGCCTCTTGCAGGACAAGATGGCTCATTCTTCTCTGTTTATTATTTGCTGGCTTATTGCCCATAATGCATTGTGCATGTGCTGTCGTTCCGAATGGCCAGTGTTGTTAGGCCATCCTGTCCAATTCAATGTTGGTCATAGCAGCAGGGAAGCTACATCCTCTCTGATAGGACACACACACACACACACACACACACACACACACACACACACACACATATGTGCATCATCATAAAATAGATTAAGTGTGAGGAATGTCGTAGGACGAGAACGCAGTCTATGAGCAACGCACCATTCACATGCGTAACTGGGGTGCCTGGTAAAAGACACCTTAAGATCCAATTGGTCTATTGCTCCCTACCATGCTTTTGTGATTACCTTTTAACCACAGGAGAAATTCCAAATACAACTTTTCCTTTCAAATAAATCTTGATGCACAGAACAATTATTGTAGGTTCACCACCAGGGTCAACAGCACTGCTCATTTGTCAACCAAACTTGTCTTGCACAAAGCATATTTTTGAGACACGCTTTTTATAGTTCAATTTCAGTTTTGCCCATATTTGTCACTCACAGCTACTGTGACCTCAACCCAGCTTTTTAATGGTATGTATGTCTGTATTATCAGAATTGTACACACTTCCAATCCACCTATTCTCACAGTATGCTTGTCCAATGCCTCCTTTGATTCTCTCGAGACACTTGATTGACATAGACATTACATTTTGTTAAGCATTTCAGTTAGCTCTAGGCAGTCACATTTGCCAACACAGCTCTTCACAGCATCTTGTTGGGTTTCATTGAGCACCTTTAGTTGGACAGCAAGTTCCGTGTGATTTAAAAAGCTTCTGTTGAGGAAGACCGCAGCCAGTAAAGTTGGCCCCACAGTAGAGGATTTTGGCCTGATTCTGGGTCCGATTTGCCCCTCCAGACAATCGGTATCATTGTTGACTGGCTTGCAGGCTCCAAGAATTCGAATTATGACTTGAAATCCTGTAGTGTGAAAGGTACAGCGATCGGAACCCCATAATTTTCTCGGAATATACAATACGATGTGAGCTGACTGGGAGTCAAAACAATGTCGTCATAGATACTGGCAACTATGTAGGCAGCATGCCTCCATAGCTATAGCCTACCTTCCAGATCGCGCTGCATAAAAAATAAATAAGCCATGGTTTGTCTGTTTCTCAGCCATGACTTGACTTCGTCCATAGTTATGTGGTATTTGGTGAATTTGACGAAATGTGTATTAGCATACAATTAGCATGCAATAGTTGACTACCTATAAGATTTGAAAATCCTCTAGTGTGGAGCTATGCAAAGCAAAATGAAACTGCATGTAATAAAATAATATCATGCTAAGTGCAGTTTTACACAGCGCTCATTCATTCAAAAGGGTTAGAATGACTCATTGATACTGTACAATAAACTATAACATTAACCCTTGGAATTGTTTGGGAGATTTTGCTGACACCTGGTACATTAAAGTGTAACTGCACCCTAAAATTAATTTTTTGAGCTGTAAACGAAGTAATATGACTAATCTGTGATGAGACACATCAATGCTGGTGTTATTATTGACAAAATTCCCGTGGATATAAAAGTAAGCATTTTATGGGCTGAAAACAGAACTACACATCATAACCATGAAAAATAACCCCAGGACCTGGCTGGTTTTCAACGGTACACTTAGTATGCTCATACGTCATCAAATGTTAACCGTAATGCTAATGGGGGTTTCCCTCTCAGCCCCTCCCCTCCCCTCACTCAGCTCCTTGAAGCATTTTAATGTGTGCAGGTGCAAGTTGTAGTGGGTGGAGTCAGGCTCAGTGCTGGGGTGCAGTTACACAGTGCAGATCTCTTCTCTGGAGAGCCAGTATCACTACTGCACCTAAGAGCTGCAAATGCAAAGAGTTTCAGACTATCTTTTGTGTCTGTGCGTAAACTCTCTCCAGCTGGTAGTAGACAGTAGTAATCAAGCGCTGATGGCAGGCCAGGCAAGCCGCGATGATCACACAATGACTGTTCACACAGGAAGCAAGGAAAACTGTGTGTGTGTGTGTGTGTGTGTGTGTGTGGGAGAGAGAGAGCGAGCGTGCAAGTGCGTGTGGGAAGGGGTGGGGTTTCACAGGGGCAAACTGTGGCTGATTAGTAATCAGTCACAGACACATTTTGTGTGCTCACTTGTCCTTGCATATTTGTTTGTGTATATGCACTGTTTGCATGTGTGTATCAGTATGTGCATGTGTGTTTAATTCTGCACCTGTATGTGTGTGTGTGTGTGTGTGCGTGTATGTGTGTGCTTGCATGCGTGCATGTGTGTGCGTGCGTGTCTGTGTGTGTGTGTGTGCTTGCATGCGTGTGTGTGTGTGCATATTCACCACATGGAGGGGACAGGTTGTGTGTCTCTGGGTGGGCCATGTTTCTCTCCTCTCCAAATGAGAGGAATGAGGGATGAGAGGAGAGACAGAGGGAGGGAGAGAGGATGATTGAGTGATCTCTGTCTTCTTCCTGTGGTTCACCATCAGGCGACAAAGCTGAGCACAGATGATGCTAATGAACACAGCCATATACAGTAACTCTAGTAGTGTGTCACACTGTGTTCTGATTAGAAGATGCACAGTACATTCAAGAGGCTGTAATATTCAGTATCATTGTGGCATAATTCAGGATTTAAGCCCTCTTGTTTGAGTCAGACAGTGCTGGATAGGTTAGCGGTCAGGGTGGCATATACCCCCAAGGGAAAGGCCATGCTCGTCTGAACCCCATCATGCAGCCTTCCTGTAAACATCCATGAGCTTTCCTAACCCAAACTTTCTCCTTAGTATGGTAAAATGACCTACCTGGTAGTAATGGTCTTTCTCCATCATGAAGTTCCTCTGCCAGAAGGCTACCCTTTTAATATGGCCTTTTTATGTAAATGCATTTAAATTTGATTCTATTTTTGGTTGTGGTTATGCAGACATTATTTAGCCAACTGCCCATACAACCCATCCCAATTACAGTTTTTATAATCTGTGTCTAGCTGCTATATACCTAGGAAACATTAGAGTCTATAATAAAAACCTGATAATATCCAAACTAAGCAAGTATAAAAGTGCCAGATGTCTTTGTGTGTGTGTGGGTGAGTGTGTGTGGGCCATAAACATGTGATAATGATATTTGCAATTGTACTTTATTCCAATAAATTGTAGGATTCAAGCGTTTTCATCTTTAAGTTGCTGCATATTATTTATTAGTCAAGTCAAGTTTATTTATAAAGCCCTTAATCAACAAGGCCAAAAATATTTAGCAATAATACTTTGAACAATGTATCACATTGTGCCGCAATTAAGAAATTACACATTATTTCATACATCTACTCTTTGTCACAGTCCACATGGAATATTATTTCATTTGTTAATTGAACCTATAATTATTTCACAAATTTTTTAAATATTTTTCACCCCTTGCAGGGAAGAACAATCTAATTTTAGGATGATGTGCTATAGCCTGTACAAGCCCGCAATATCCACTGAACTGTGTTAAGCCCCAAGTTCCAGTTAACCACCCAGGGGTGTAACATGGATGGGGGCTCAGTCACCCCAAATTAATTACCTTTTATTACCGTTTTTGACTCGCAGGGGTTTTCAGACAGCACAAGGTGTTCCCCAATTCTGTGATCCGGTGGTATATTCCTATTTTAGAGCACTTTGCCTTAGCATTAAAGTGTCCCAGAGATGTGTGGCCAATTTTGCTACAATGTCAGCTCGTTGGTATTGCCCAGGAGGTGGTTTCCTCACTGTCTTTAAATAAAGGATTTATATGATGGACGTTTTTATTCAGTGTGATTAAAAAGTGCCATGAATAAATCCAATTCACAATCCTGACAGTTGGAGCATGGAACAGCTCTTCATAATACTCTTAAGTGCAGCCTATTCCAATGGTATGCACGCCCACAAACACACACACACACGCACGCACACACACACACACACGTGTGGTACTGCTAGATGGATTTGGGCATGGAGTGAGTGACAGTTGATACATTGGGCTTTCGGCTTGCATGCATATTCTAATGGGGCCTGGGAAAGAAAGTTGAAACAAGACTTTGCTTTTAGACAAAAGAGAGGAGAGAAGCCATTACTCTTCGCTAGCGTAGCGCACCTGTCAGCTGACAAAGTAGCTGTCATAAAGGAGAGAGGGGTGGTAGATTAATCTAAGAGCTTCAAGATTCAATCATGAGATTATTTTTTTTGGTGAGATACATTTAGCAATGCTCATTCCATGAATTTACGTTTTATGGTGCCAGCCATATTTACTGTATAGCAGTCCTCCATTATATATTTGTACTGCAAATGTTTAGCACTGTATTGTAGTACTGTTATAGAGATCCTCATGTATGTATTTCATCGGCATCGAGTGATAAAAAGTGCATAAAGAGCATTAAAATGAGATGCCAACAATGCAATGTATAAACTAGATTAGTGGGGAATCATAACTTTGTTTTTCACAGGTGAGGTGGGCGACAAATCTAGATAATCTTATTGTTACAATGGCAACCAACCCTATATAAGTTTTCTACATTTAATGACTAGACTTATTATTATATTCTATTGTTATACTGTATGAGATATTACTGTATAATGTTTTATTGGGTTATTCAGCAGTCATATACAGTAGAGTACACTTATATAAAAGCAAGATAATACATACTTTTAAAGAGACAAATACTGTATATTAATTCAACCAATTATATACATATTTTTCAATTTAAAGTAGATTACAGAGCACAAACATTTTTTTCTTAATTTTTTTGCAATAATTTCTTCCAAAAGGAGAGTTCCAGAAATATATTGCGGAGTGGACCAGATAATGTATCAATATAGTTTTTTCCAATTATTTGGACATTAAATTATTTTATTTGATTGAATACTTAGCGTGTTACCAATGTGAGGATTTTAACTGTATCTAAAATCAGTTAAATACACTAAACATTTACATTGAACCATACCATACCAAACCTTGTATTAATAACAAAAGTTGAGATCTAAAATGTGTGTGTTTTTCATGCATGAGGTGTGTGTGTGTGTGTGTGTGTGTGTGTGTGTGTGTGTATGAAAGGTTAATAACCTAGCAGGGAGCTACAGGTGAGCTTGATTGGGGGTCTGACAGTGTGTGCACCTGTGTGGTGGATGAACCAACATTTGAATACTGTTACTGCAGTGATTCTGCGAGTGTTCACTTTCTCTCTCAGTTTTATATATAGGTGTAATTCATTGTACTTATTTGGCATGAATCAATGCTGACAAAGCAGCAAAACATGCACAATACACAAAAGAAGCTATTGACAATAATGAGAACAAATGAGAAATAATGAAAACTTTGATTCAATTCAACTGTATTGTCATTGAGTACAGAGACATGAACGATGACTGGATGTGATCTTGTGGGTGAACTGCCTCGTAGTGTTCAAATGTGGGTTCATCCACCACACAGGTGCACACACTGTCAGTCCCAGTGGGTTAATGCTAGGCGTTCAGAAGGCACATGGGTGAGTGGAAGATCCTGTCCCAGAACCAGATGTCAGGAGCGAAACCAGTTCATGATTGGGGTGCGAGGAGTCCCTGGTGGTGCTAGGAGCCAATGGCAGACATCGTTACTGTATAGCGCTGGAGGTCAGTGATGGCAGGCACTGGTGATGTCTGCAGCATAACTGCTCCTGTGCCACACCGTGATGCAGTTGGTCAGTATGCTCTCAATGGTGCAGCAGTAGATGTTCACCAGACTCTTCTTGACCGGTGTGGACGTGTTGAGGGACCAGGAGAGATCCTCAGTCATGTGGACTCTCGGGAATAAGATGTTGAAGATGGAGACACGCTCTGCTTCTGTCCCATTAATGTGGATGTGTGTGTGTGTGTGTAGTCCACAATGAGCTCATTGCTGGTCTGTGTTAAGGTCCATGTTGTTACTGTCAGCCAGGTGCTGGAGCTGCTGCCTGGCGGTGACCACGTGACACAGTCGTAGTCGTAGACGACATAGTGGAGTGGCGGTCAATCTACTGGACATTTACCAATGCTGTTGTTCATCTCTCCCAGCCCCGCCCACCCCCATAGCGCCCCCGGAGCTCCTGGCGGTGGGCGCCACCTACCTTTGGATCAAGCCCAACGCCAACAGCATCATCGGCGACGGGCCAATCATCCTGAAGGAGGTGGAGTACCGCACCACCACGGGCAACTGGGCGGAGACGCACGTGGTTGACGCCCCCACCTACAAGCTCTGGCACCTGGACCCCGACGTGGAGTACGAGATCAAGGTCCTCCTCTCTCGACCCGGGGAGGGGGGGACCGGACCGCCTGGACCCCCGCTGGTCACCAGAACCAAGTGTGCAGGTAGGGACGGTCTGCCTGTCTGGCTGTCTGTCTGTCTGACTGTCTGTCCACCTCCCGCTTGAAAGAACTCCACATTTAGAGTTGAAATGGGAGAGTGAGATGCAAAGCCAAGTGGGCGTTCAAGAAGGAGAGATAAATGGGAGACAAGGGGCATGGAGGTAGGAGACAAAGAACGAAAGTGGGATGATGAAAAGACCATTGCTCAGAGACAGAGAGAGAGAGAGAGAGAGAGAGAGAGAGAGAGAGAGAGAGAGAGAAGATATAGTGATTAATGATGTTGCTGTAAGAGGAGAGGAGTATAGGAGTATAAAGCAGAGGTAAGCATAGGGGAGAAATAGGCACACAATGATGGTGAATTGAGGAAAAGGAGGTGATAATGAGCATAGCAGTTGTGAACGTGTGTGTGTGTGCGTGTGTGTGTGCGCGCACCTGTGTGTGTGTGTGTGCACCTGTGTGTGTGTGTGTGTGCGCTCGCCTGTGTGTGTGTGTGTGTGTGTGTGTGTGTGTGTGTGTGTGTGTTTGTGTGTGTGTGCACGCACGAGTTAAGCATGGCAGAATGGGTAGTGTTGTTGGGCTGGTGAAGCTGTGTTGATCTATCACAACCTTTCACAGAGCTCTGTGTGTGTGTGCGCATGGGGGTGTGTGTGTGTGTGTGTGAATGTGTGTGTGCGTGTGTGTGTGTGTGTGTGTGTGTGTGTGATGGAATTGGAGCAGGCAGGTATGACAACTGTTCAAAAGCCTGCTGGCTATTGGCAGCAGTGGTGTGTGAGAGAGTGTGTGTGTGTGAGTATGTTTGCGTGCGTGTGTGTGTGTGTGTGTGTGTGTGTGTGTGTGTGTGTGCGTCTGTGTGTGTGCGTCTCCAAACAACGTGTTTTCATCTTTCTGTTTCGGTAATTGATGTGTTACATATCTGAGAATTTAACCCCTAACCTTGACAGTGTTAATGTCTTGCTTTACACAGGACATACAGTATAACCCATAACCCTGATAGTGTTAGTACCTTTATCTGCATTATCAAGCAATATTATTGTTTTTACAGGGTCAAATGTATCCCATCTGGACTATTATTATTATTGTAATCATTATCATAATTACTTACTATATTTGTGAAGCCATAATATTATAATTGTGGTAATTACTGCTAGCATTTTCTTTCTAGTTTGACATTATCATAAACCATATTGGTCACATTTACTCACAGTAGCACGCTGATGAAAATGGGCCATTATTAATGTTGTGTTATTTTGGTTTATAGGTGAAGAGATGGTTGTTTAGCTTGCTTAGGGCCCGATCACATATATCCCATATTTACACACACAGAAACAAACACATACACACGCGCACACGCGTACACACGCACGCACACACACACACAAACACACACATATATAGATAGATAGATAAATAGGCATGATTAACTATGGTTATAGTAGCATCATGACCCTGTTTTCAGGTTAAACATAGTTTGTATAATCAATGAATTAAATATTACCGATACAGTTGTTGTAAATTTCTAGGAAAAGCATATTCAAAGAACCAACACAAACAAAGCACACACACACATCTGAGGCATCTTTAAATTGTGACGCCACTATTGTTCCATTGTTGTGCTCATGGTTGCCACGGTGCTGTCAAGACTGTGTCGCTCAGAATAGGATTCAGGCCATTTCCCCCCCAAACCGGTGCGCTGACAGCCCCTGGGGATTGTTGGAGCATTTTTAGCCATGTGCCCCCTCTAGCGTGGCCCATTTGTAGGAAAGCAGACAGGAGAGGAGAGGAGAGAAGGTTCAGAGAGGACACGGCCTTCAGAGTGATTGATTTCATGTCTGTTCTCTCTCTCTCCTTTGTCCATTCCACCTCTCCATTCTTTTGTCTGTAGTTTAAAGCAGAATATGAGCGGCATCATCTGTTCCTTTAGCTAAATCTGCCTGTCAGTCCGACTGTCTTCCTTCTCTTCCTCTTGTTGTAATCTATTTCCTAGAAGTGTTTATTTCCTGAGACACCGTAAGTGGAAAATTGCCATTGGTTATGCATGTGGATACCTTTTCACTTCTGTTAAGGTTTCCTGGCAATCCACCTTGACCGAGTAGCTGCATTTGTGTGTGACACTTTGTAATGTGAATGCTGGCACACCACTCCCCATGAAGAAGTATTTAACTACTCACTAAATCTCAATGTCCTCTTCTCCTCCATTCTATATGAGTGAGTTTTTTATGTAAAGGTTGACAGAGAGGATAAGTGTTGGCTAATGTTTCCCTGTAAAGATGGGCTTTTTCAATATGGCACCTTATAAATCATCCCCTCCTCTCTCCTCTGCTTAAGACAGAAGCTTATATGAATCTTGGCTCATGTTCTCAAAAAATGATACTGTAAATTCACCTGAGGGTCATCTGCACTGCATCCAAGAGCCTCCTTGCCCATTCCCTTCTAAACGTCATCTTAAGGTGAAAGATGATAATGTGAGTGTTGGCTAATGTGTGCCTGAATAATGATGGTGTTTTAATACACCTGCAGTTTAAAGACTGATCTGACAAAAACTGTGCCTCTCCACTCACTTTAAATGAGGTAAGGAGAGAAGCTACCCACCGTCCACCACTGCTAAATCACTAGCTAAGAGTTTCAACAGCCTTATGTATAATGATGCTAAATTAGAGTATTATGCAGCAATAGCATGTCCTATATACTGTATATATAGTACTGCAGTTATATGGTAGTCGTACGATTGGAGTCAGTTAATCCTTAAATCTTCTGTGTCAAAATCTATTGGATGAAAAACTGAAAATATTTTGCAGTGAGGAGAATCCTTGACATACATTATTGCAGAGAGCAGATATCAGTCTAATAAAGAAAGAATCAATGAAGTCTCAAAATGACGCACACACAACACCAGCCTCTTATCAGCCTTAATTCGATCACTCAAGTACACATGCACACATAGTACATGAATGCACGCACCCCCGCATACACCATCCTCTTATCGGTTGAGTCATAATTCAATCATCCCCCGAATATCATCTTCAATTACTGTGTAGCAAGTGTGAGACATCAATTTTACGAGGATTAGTGCTTCAGATATGCTTAAAGCGATATTTCAATTTAGCACATTTTCACAGTGAAGCACAGAGCGTCTCCCAGAGGAGACCCAGCTCGATTTATCAGCTGTATTTCTTTCAATGGAGGCTGTAGGGCACAACGTCGATGCACTTTTACACTGACTTATGTTGTGGGTAGTATAATGGAGAGTTGTGATATTATTATTGCTATACACAGTCTAAATTCAGTTTGAGATGTTATTGCTGCTTGTCAGAGCATTTTATTGTGGTTTTTAATCTGTTTTACTTTAGTACTATTTACTTTAATATCCCTTACTTTAATGGCCCTTGATATCATGGCTTCTTAAAGAGAATCTTAGGGATTTATTTAATGTCGCCTAAATGCTGTATCAAATTATTTTAGTGGTCATCGTGCTTTTATTTGTTTTTTAGTAGTTTTCAATCAATTTGTTTGTTTACATGCATTATGCAAGACAATGCAAGTTTATTTGTATATCACCTTTCATTTCCTTTCACAGGGAAACCTAAAGTGCTTTACACCATGGAAAATAAAATAAAATACAGGTAGAGAATAAAGCAGTGAATAATAACACACAGCAGCACAGTCAAGGACATAGGGAGAAACCTCTACATCTGACTAATAAAACACAACACTAAATCTCTAAAAGGCACTGGAGGATATAACCACTTTTAACCTAGCTTTATAAGAGGTCAATGTGCAAGCAAATGTTCAGGAGGTTTGTTCCAGATATGTGTAGCTGATGCTGTTTTGTATTGGGAACTGTTAGCAGACCAGTTCCGGGTGGAGGAGCTGGTCTGTGCCCATATTGTACAATACATTGTAGATTAGCATGTGACAGGTTCTAGAGAGATTTCATGACAATACACCAGTACTGCATCCAATGGTATTAGTTTTACTATACTGTATACTTGTATTACTGTATCTTTGTTTTTTGCCAGGCAAGCTTAGCTTGAAGTACTTCTCTTGCTATTGATTAGATCCCTAAAAATGAATCTCTATTCCACACAATTTTGCATATTTTCTATGAAAACAATCTCTCTATGGCCTTAAAATGGTTTGGCTATAATTATACACGTATGACTCATCAAGTATTGTACATGGGGATCTATGAATATGCAAATGTGGCCCCCGTTTGCTCCAAACTGTAACGATCGGCTGCAGCTGGAGCTTACCTGCTGTCAGTCGGCATCAGAACAAAGTTAATGGGAGAGCATAGACTAACCACGAGTGGGCACAAACTGTCTATATACAGTACAGATGCTAGAGCGTTTATTGTTAGTGCTCTCCTGGTCCCTATCTGTACATGTTTTTAGATAGTCAAACCATACTGACGTGCAATTTCTTACCCCTAACTGACTGAATTACTTAAACGCAATCAGGCAGGATTTGACAGCAGACCAAAGGATCAGACTGCAGAATAACAGACTCACGAGAGTCGTCTGGACGAGCGACTTCAGTCAGAGAGATTGCAGCGTGTTTTCAAAAGAACACACGCTTGATGCCACAGGGGCTTGCTGTACTCTATCCATGATCCATGGGAGGACATTTTGAAAAGAAAATGTGTTGCATTAGAAAGAGAGAACGAGAGGGTTAGTGCTAGGCTCACAAAAAGAGAGAGTATTGGACAGAGTGAGATGCAGTATTTCATATAAATATGAATGCAGACACCTGGGACAGGCATGGAGCATGGGCAATAAATAAAATGCTAAAATAATTCAGTTAATGCATGATGAAGGCCATTTGACCGTATGTTTGTATCGGGCTGTATATGTGGAGTGTGGATCATACTTTTTGTATCACCTCTAGCCTCTAATAGTAGATCAGCTAAATAATTGATGCTATTATTTCATATTCCAGCCTCACCACTTAACATTCTCGGTACTCAATGAAAAGGTAGTGAGGTGAATTAGATATGAACTTAAGAGTGTGTTAGAAAGCCTATAACCCATGTTTTGAGATACATTTTGAAGACATTCATTATTAGTACTAAAGTAGAATTTGTGATTGGCAGACAGGTCCACTCTCAATCTTTAATTAATTGGAACATGCCCTTATTTTAGCCATAAAGGGGACAAATAATTAATTACATTAATTCAGTGTAGTACATCTAGCACACTTCCCCATAGCAAATCACCTCTATCATATTCTTCCCTGGCTGTATTGAATGCTTAAAGGACAGCCTCTACTGTCAACATAGTGTTTGTTTTGCACAAGGTAACTAGGCATTTAACAACAGCATGTCAATGGAGGCTCTTAGAACGTCACCCCTTCATACAAGGAAGAATACTTGACATGATGGTAGTTTGGAGTGAGGCTCAAAGAGCCCATAATATTTGTTCAAAGGCTCACAGGAAGGTAGGAATGAACTGAACAGAGAGCTAAAGAAATATGTGCAAAGAGATCAGGTTATTTAAAGTGAAATATCAATGTTGATTTAGAGAAAAATAACTGCATATGTTCTGCAGTGGTACTATTCTACTATAAATGCTATTACACTATACTATATGATGTCAGATGCAGTATAAATACTGTATATGTTTTATACTGCTATGCTGTATATCACAATGTGGAAATACAAATATTTGGTGTGCAGTCTGGGTATTATGAAAGTATTCGATTTTAACAATCTAAGCGCATGGTCTAAAGAGCAAAGCGCACACTGCATTTAGGGCATGTCCAAATCCACTTTGTTATTTTAGCGGAGGATAAATGGTCGTTGCTCCAGGCACATGGTTCATAGGGTTGTACTGTACTTACTCTTCATTATTCATGGGTGTGTTTTGTGCGTAACACACGAAAACCAATCCGAATGTTATCTCCCATTCCCGTTTAAACATCTAGGCGTGCTTGCACCATGGACGGATTGCTTGTATTGCGGTGGGTATGTTAAAGCGCTAGAGCAGACCATCTAGGCAACAGCGATATTTCACCAAGATCAATAACATATGTTGATGTAGGTTGATGTTGATGTCATTATATTTCACATTCGCATCCCTGTGTGTGTAACAAGCAGAGAGTGTACGGGCATTGTGCATCTGCCATGGGCAACTCTACACACACCGGAGGGTGCAGCGTATGAGTGTCCTCTCATCGTGCAGGCTAATCTCCTGCATTACCGAACTATAAAGAACTTCTATCACTATCTCCCTGCACCCGAAATAACAATTATTCTGTTCATTTTAGTGGCCTACTGTAGATTAGATACACCCAGACACGGTTGCAGCAGGATATATCTTGCAATGTATATGCTACTTAAAGTATGATAATGCTAACAACCCCAAAATAAATAGCCTATGGTACTGGCTTTTTTTACAAGGACCTTTGCCATTGTCACCTAAATGGTTATTTGTTATTTGATTCAAAATGCGTCCGGTCGTCCTTATTTGTAGCCATACAATCCATAACAACATTTGAAAAAAGTATTACTCAGTGACTATGTCTGTATGCCACCATTGATTTAACATAAGAAAACAGTAACAAAATGCATTGTTAAAACCTTCTCTTGAGAAATTAAAGCAATGCACTGTGTTTGACATACAGAAAACACTACTAAATAAATAATAAGATTAATACATAATTCCTGATTCCTTTTATTACAAATAATTTGTGATGTATCGTACATGATTGTCTTGCAATATATCGATATATGTGCCACTGCTTCAGCTGGAAAATAGCCTAGTAGTTGTTTGCTGCTATATTAATGTTTAAATTTCATAGACCCATTTTAAATCATCAACAATTTAGAACAATAAAGAGGAGACCACTTCCAGCTTCATTTTAAAGATAATAGTAATATACAGTATACACAATGCAAGCAGATGGTACATCTGCTGCAGGTATTTAGGGAGAGAGCTAGGTGTTAAGTTGTCACATAGAGCGACGTGGGACGTAAAAGTCTGCACAACAAATTATTTACATGTGGATGGTGTGGCTGAAGCCAACTAGCATAGCAGCAGAGAGAGAGACTGAACAGAAAGATAGTTCAAATAAACCATGGTTTGGATTAGAAGTATGAAAATTAACACACTGAGAGTCGAGACTACATTCACTACAGGCGGCCATCTCAGCACACTAGCGCAAGACAGAACTGATTCCGGTACACCATTCTATATTCATTCTATATATATATATATATATATATATATATATATATACTTGGCTGTTTAGTCCATACTTGGCTGTTTAGTCCAAATCGCCATCAGGAAACTTTAAATTAAACTTTCCTTGTAAAACTCTACTGTTGTCGTGCATGATCTCATTCGCCACAACAGGAAGTAAATCAAAGGGGAGATAATATTTTAATAATTTGTTTTAACTCATTAAACATTTCAAATTAATCACAAAGATTAATGCGTTAACGCTCCCAACCCTAATTATTTAAAAACATCCTAAAGTGCTACAGAACATTTTAAAATAAGTTTTACAATAAATAACAACACAAAAACTAACACTGTTTGTTAGGGTTTACTAGTGGGCCCAGGATTGGACAGAATGTTTAGGGAAAAGGGTGTAGTGCTACAGAGCCGAAGAACGCTGGGTATAGATGGGCAGAGGAGGTGGCAGAGCTGGAGCTTGAAGGAATGGTGAATGGCAGGAGGTTGATCACAGCCAACACATGGGAGGAGACCAGGCAATAGGACATAGAGGGAAAAATAACACCACACGGTCATTCTCAAAGTACAGATCCTACTAAAATGTGGCATCATACTATCGTGACCGCCCGACAGGTAGTCTAAAAAATATATGCATCTCAAACAAATACATGAAGTAGCTTAATAACCATGTAACAACATAATAATCAAATGAGAATGAAATCGAACATGACAATGACAAATATTCCGATGATGTCATCTCTACTGCGATGGCTGCTGGTACTGTAACTCAAAAAATTACCCAAACCTTCCCCGGATACCCGACAACACGCATGAATCTACCTGGCAACAACACTATTCTGAGGACGTGAGTTTACCAGGCGTTATGTTGGTGAGGAGGGGTGTGAAGTCTGTCTGTCTGTGAGGCGAGACCTTTTTAAATAACAGCGATAGACGTGAAAATAAGACGCGCACACACACCACAGATGTGTAGACCCACAAGAATGTGTTGTATGAGCATGCACCGATATGACAAGAAACAATGACGCGTGCGTGCGTACGCACGCACGCACGCAGACACTTGAATGAGCATAGTACAAAAATACTGTATACACGTATATGAGTACTACACGTACGTACTGTATGTGTTCTCATGTCTGTGTCAGAAAACGGAGGTCTTTATTTACATGCAGGCACAGAATGACATGAACATTGATGTCTGACTGTGATCCACAGTAGCGTAGCGGTTGTAATCAACACTTAGGAGAGCTGTGAACAGACAGGATGAGTAACACCAGAGGTGACGAAGTGAGTGAGTGTGTGTGTGAAATGTGTGACTGAGTGCGTACACTAAATGTGAGCGTGTTTGTGGCTTTTTTGTGACTATGCGCGTATGTGTGCGCATGCGCACGCACGCACACTTGTTAGTTATTCTATTGTGAGCTAAATATATATAGTAATGCCCTATAACGACAAATGCCATGACACCCACATAGTCGGTCAAGGTCAAAGTCATAATATAAAGTTAATCACATCATCACTTACGGGAGTGAGGTCACCTAAGAGAGATCTATTTTTAAGTAACTTAAACTTTCTTTAACATTTTGCCCATTTCTCCCACAAATAAGTTCCTCTGACACACACGCACACACACACACACACACACGCTACATATCTGCACACACTCAAATACACACACATCAATAGGAGCCATTGGGAACCAATTTCTCCTTTATTAGATGTTGGTTGACGGTACACACACATACACACTGTCTAAATGCCCTTATTTCTCTCTAAAGCAGAGACATCAATAAGGGGCCTGGTATCAACAAAGACTCACGCACACAAGCGCACACACAAAAATCTTTCTTTAATGACACTGCTAGTTTCCCTGAAGGAGAAATAACAAGGTCTCAGAGAGGAAGAGCATAGAGAAAGAGAATGACCAGGTGGGTTAAAAAGGAGAAATTATACAGTCCGTCTATTTATAGCTACAAATGGAAAAATAGAAAATTATAAACACAATACCATCTCTTGTTATTTATCAAGTTTCTTTTCATTTCTTAACCACTAACCATTGTTTCTTCTCTCTCTCTCTCTCTCTCTCTCTCTCTCTCTCTCTCTCTCTCTCTCTCTCTCTCACACACACTCGCACACGCACATGCACACACATGTACACGCTGCATGGATCCTTTGTAATAAGTTCACACCTTTTCTTTGGAGGGTGGAATAACTGTGTGCTGTGTGCGCATGTGTGCGAGTTTATGTCAGGCTGCGTGTGGGAGATTAATCCCTTTGAGGAGAGCAGGTCCAATTCTAATTGGTCCTCTGTGATAATTGACCCATTGGGTTTGATTTGCATGGTTTCTGCGGCAACCAGCTTTTTGCTTATATCTAAACACAGTGGGAAGTGGGGGTGAATAAATGAAGAGCTTATAGTGGAGTAGTGGATGATGGACAGGCACAACAATGGGGAAAGTGGATACAGTGGCAGAGAGGACGAATGGATGCATAAGGATGGTGAATATGGTTTGTGTGTGTGTGTGTGTGTGTGTGTGTGCGTGCGTTTGTGTATGTGTGTCTCTGTGTGTGGGGGGGGGGGAGGCCAGACATATGAAGGTATTATTGGTGCAAAACATCTGAGCA
>JAODUE010056743.1:0-17188 GCA_027564755.1 Amblyopsis hoosieri | reverse complement strand
TTAAGAGATGTCACCCACCCCCTGCACAACGAAATTCAGTGTCTCCCATCTGGACGAAGGTTTAGAGTTCCAAAATGGGCTGTGTAGAAGTATCATATTATCTTTTCAACACGCACTGAGAACGATAAAATAGCAAAATGCGAGGAGATATTTGTTGAATTTGACAAAAAGTGTATTAGCTTACCATTAGCTCGCAATAGCTGACGTTACCTTTAAATGAATGTGATCACTGTTACTTACTCCATATCATAAACAGTGGCAGGTAGCTCCTGTTCCATCAGGGTGAACTGCCTATTCTTAACAGGCTTGATGATGGGCTCTAATATGTACAGAGAAAACAACTCAGCAACAACAACAACCAATGCCTTACTGCAATGGATAATATGCAGACATAAAACTAAACGTTAACAGATGTTTTAAGGTTTAAAAAGTGATTGCAGATGCTTTTTAAAGTTGATGTAATAAATTAATGAATAAATAAATAAAATATAATATAAATAATAAATGAATACATGAATGAAAACAATATGAGAAGTTGTGACTTGCAGCTTCAAATGAAAATTCCAGATGACACAAAATCGGATGCATGCGTCCTTGGTTGACAAAAGCAAACCAACTACACACACACGAATGAATATCTTTGGGGCACATGTGCCAAGATCACAAGGCTGAGACAAAGAGAGCAACATAATGCAAAATGGAACAGCTTCAGCCCAGTGGACATTTTGCTGAGGAGGCCGCGCGTACGTAACAGACAGCTAAATCTATCATGTATGTCCTGAAACAAAGTCAATTTACCTCAACACAGTTTGCTGCAGAAATAGTGTTGTGGCCTCACAAGGATTGCAGGTAATTAATGGTTTATACGCCAAACCTATGAACTCCACCAGAGAAATGGGCAATGTTTTGGTGACGTCCACAGACCTCTCCAATACCTTGCATGGAACGCTGGGTAATTCTAGTCTGCGCAAAAGCTTGAAAGCCCCCCCCCCCTTCCCTTCCGCTGAAATGCCGTATGTTGGCACCTATAGCTTCGCTCCATTCTCTCTGGTGGAGATGTGTAAAGGCCGTTGCATGGCTGTCTGCGTCCGCGGCCAGTGTGCAAAGCATAGCGGAGGGACAGTCCCGAAAACGCATGCGCTTCAGCTCTGGATCAGCTCCGCATAGCAGTGTGCAGCGGGCTGTAGTCTCTTACCTGTGAGGGGCTGGGTGTCTTCCTCCTGTACAATGGTCTCCACTTCCGGCCCATAGACCTCCTCCGCTGTAGGATAGTACTTCTTGTCCTCGTGCAGAACCACCTCCATCCCTGGGACCACATCTTCATCAGCATCAGCAGGCTCATCCTCGTCATCCTCATCTGCCTTCATGGGGGAAAAGTGTACATTCTGTCAAACCTGCTGCTCCAATGCATAGTGGGAGTAACTGTTATATATATTACAGTTTTTGCCTAAAACACAATAGTGTTAGTGTTATTTGTCCAAGATAAAAAATATATATATTTAACGTGTATTATAAATGTCATTGTATTAACTGTAGATGTTGAACTTTAAACACACCTCATCAACATCCCTGTCTTCAGTCTCAAGTTCATCATCATCGTCAGAGTCCAGCTCTGGCCCGATGTAATTTCCAAACTCGTCGTAAAGATCAGCCTCCATCTTGATAAGAGCTGATTCGAAATGAGAAGGATTACATTCTTTATACATTTCAGATAATAGTGTATGGTTTTGTAATAACTGGCCAATATATGTAACATAATTGAGAACGAAGAATCAAAATATTACTGCAAACGAAGACTTAATGAAGTGATCTGCACACTAGCAAACACGGTTAACATGATCTAAACATGTAGTGTATAGTTCAATATTAAAAGTCCAGATCAAATATTTCACTCAAACCGTACCTATTTTAAAAGGCAATTTCTATTGCAAATACACAAATACTGTATAATACAAACGTCGACGTCTGTGCCTGATAACTATACAGCCGAGGAACCGTTTTAAAGTACTAAGTATAACTATTACAAATAAGTGTATGATGCTTTTCTCACGTTAGCATGTTAGCATGCTAGCATGAGCTCTACAGTATTTGAATGAATATGGGGAGGTTTGAGTTGCGTTGTTGCTTAATGGAAACATGCATCTATACGCTAACCGGTATGCTATGAAAGAAATAAGACACACTCACCTGTACTTGTCACCGTGTAGGTAGCTAATTATGACTTCAGTATTTGCAGAAAGTTGTGTTTATTTATATTATGGAAGATATAATTCTTAGTACCGCCATGCGTACATAGAACCACCTCCGTTTTTCTTCTTCTAATCTTTTCTTTCAACCTGGTAACATTATAACGCATTACTGCCCCCTATAGTATTGATGTGGAGACAATGACGTTCATGTTACTCAATATCCTGGTTAAACCAAGTTCAGTCGATTAAACATATAACCTGTAATGTGTGTTAGAGTGTGTTGTAATTATTATGTTTTTTAGGTTCTTATTGTTATTATTAGGTTAGTGTCTGTGTGATAGGTCTACAGTCAGGGATGGGCAAAAATACATCAAAGTATATTTTAAATTAAAATACCAAATACCCTATTTGTAAGTGTATCAAAATAAACTACAAAATACAGCAGCCACGCAATCTATCAAAAATAAACTGGATTTTTGGATTTTAAAAATACTGAAAAATACTTTTCCAATGGAGCATGAAATCACCTCACAAACATATCAAAATGCCTTTTTGATCTAGCCTAACCTTTCACCTGTAAACTGACTCATTTAGTTGAATGTATAGTTGGTCATTCTGGAGAAAGCTTGTTGATAATTGTGCTTGATCAAAACAGAAACAACTCTGCCTTCAGTGACATAAGGTTCTCCCTCAGAAGCAGCGCCCCACACATCGTAAACGCATTTCAAGGGCTATGGTATAGTTGTGTGGTGCAGTCTGCACCACTATAGTTGTGTGGTGCGGTCTGCACCACTTTGTGTTACTGTGTACAGAGCCAGGACAAAACATTGGATTATTTTATCAGGCTTCCAAGACAGAATCAGATTACATTTTTGTTTTGTTGTGCTTTTTGTCCTGTTGACTATTGGCCTGGTGTAACCAGACCATATTCACTTTGTGAACCAATGTCCATAGGGAAGTGTTCACAGTCATTTCCTCCTACTTGGCGTAGACCTCTGGTTAATTTTGAAGCTATTGGACAGAGCTGAACCAATCGGTGTTGCTACAATTGTTTCGATCGCCTCATCTAGCTCTACCACCATTTTGAAACACCCTTGACTTCAACGTCATCTCTCTAACCCACACTGATTGGGCCGCCAGCAGGGTGGCTGTGTGAACGCTAATGTGAACAGGGTTTCCAGACTGTAATCTCAGCTAAATAAATTGAACTGAGAGAAATAGTCGGGCGGAGCCAGGTTAGCTGACTATACCTTTAGTGGATAATGTTTGAGAGCACACATCTTTTCTTTGCTTAACAAATCTGACATTCAGTATGCAACCTAAGGTGAGGTACAGTATGCCAATTGTCCATTCTGTGTGTGCGTTGAAAAGAATCCTGTGTTTCCACATCCACCGGACAATTGCTCTAATATGAATGATCGCATGACATGATAATCTGGAAACCATGATAACTTTAACATTCACACAGCCACCTTGGATAAGGGACCAATCAGTGACCAGTGGGGTGGCTCATTGCAATAACGTTGAAGCTATGCACTGAAGTCTAGCGTTCGAAATGGTTGGTAGAGCCAGATGAAACAATTCAAGGTCATCCAATATTTTTTTATATTAACCAGAGGTCTAGTAAGATGCGGCAACTGCAAACATTCCCCAATGGAGCGTGTCCATTCACCAAGTGAATTTTGGGTCTGGTTACATCAATCAGGCTCCACCAAGTAAACGTCTCAGATAGTATTTTATAGTATTTTTTAAACTACAAAATTCTGAAGTATTTTGATACAAAATAAAAAGCATAATAGTGTATAGCGTTATTTAGACCACATAGAATATTTAAGTATAGCCTACCTTTCTCTAAATCAGCATTAGTAAGTGTCATCAATAGGCCATGCATTTACGCAGTGGGCCTTCAGCTCCTGATCATACTGAGAGGTTAGGCCTACATGAATGGTGCAGCTGAATGTTATGTCCCTCCCTGGTTTATCCTATGGTCTACTGTGAAAGCACATTGTATGTCAATTTGCTCTATAAATAAAGCTTATTACATTATTATTATTATTACTACTGCTACTCTTTGACTGGTTGGCCTACATGCGTTGCAAGAAGACATACTATGATGCTAATAAAAAAAAAACTGTATGAAGTGTGAATAGTGTTTGTGTTCTATTTGGAAGCCATGACGAACCTGTGGATACATTTTAGATATTAAGGCTCAGAGCCATGGAAATAACATGGCTTTACATGGCTCTGATAAGGCCTATTGGGAGAGACTAAATATATGAGAATTGTAAAAAATAATAAAATGTGTGACAGAAGATGTTTCTTATCTTTTGAATTTTACAGTAGACTCACTTGTATGCATTTACCATTTTGACCTATTAGAAATGTACTGTATGGTTGTGGAGCGTTTGCAAATATGTAGCAGGCAAATCGTTCAGCTCCCATAGGAGCCTATAAAATATAAACAATTATAGCAATGGTCTTATATGTAGCCTACATGCAAACAGTCTACCATGCCAACTATTATATGCTGAGTTTGCAGAAAATAATTGTAGACACATATTTATTTGATGGCTTTATTCCTGCTGGTGTTAATATAAGTAGGCCACGCCTACTAACGACATAAAACAGATTAACAAACATACACATATAAGATGCATTTGTATATTTTCACATAATAAATTAATTATTCCATTATGTTTGATTAGGCTATATAAATACTGACGTTTGGTCAACTTCGAATCCCCACGGGAGAATGTTCTGCGTTTTAACCACAAGGTGGCAGTGTTACTGTCATCTAATTTGACATAATTTAGCATTTAAAAAGAAAAAGGTTACAAAGTGCCGTTTATAATAAAACCCACATTAAAATAAAAGTTTAATTGCATTTAACCAATGCCACTGATGTCCATGGTAACATTTCTACATTATAAAGCTCTTGTCCTACTGACCCATTCAATGTATTAAAAGAGAAAAGGCAAAATATAAACACTGAAGCACGAGTAACAATGTGGTAACTAATGAAACCAATACAACCATAATCTCTTACTAACTGATCTTTTTTTTAATGCTTTAGACAAGTCATTTGCTGCTAATAATTTTGTTCAATCTTACACGAGTCATAATAGTTACATGTATTAGCTGATGTTGTAGACTGAGTGTGTGAAAAGACTGAAAATATAAAAAGCTCAAGTGAAACACACGCTGGGTGGGAAAGGTAGATCACAGTAGGTTCAGCTTTGTATTGTTTGTCACCAGTTATTACTAATGGTTATTTACTTTTGGTGCTGTTCATGAGAGCATGTAGTAGAGCATGTATTTTTATTATCCTGTGTGTGTGTGTGTGTGTGTGTGTGTGTGTGTGTGTGTGTGTGTGTGTGTGTGTGTCTTGTAGCATGTAGTGTAGCATGTATTTTTATTCCGTGTGATTGAGACAGAAATCCTAACTGAAAGTGCAGCTTGTATAATTGCATCCCATGTGTGCGTGTGCACGTGTGATAATATGAGAGAAAAGTCCTAATAGAAAATGCAACTTGAATAATTTCATTCTGTGTGCGTGTGTGTGTGTGTGTGTGTGTGTGTGTGCACACACACCTATCTTGACTGTAGCACCATGTATTTTTTTATACCGTGTGTGCATGTGTTTGTATACGTGTGTGCATATGGGTGTGTGTGTGTGCGTTCATGAGTGTTTATGTGTGTGTACATCTATCTTGACTGTAGCACCATGTGTTATTTTTCAACATGTGTGCGAGCGCATGTGTGTGTGTACATCCTCCTCCTCCCTAGTGCTCAAACACCTCCTCCTCCTCCCTCTAGTGCTCAAACACCTCCTCCTCCTCCTCCCTCTAGTATTCCTCCTCCTCCTCCCTCTAGTGCTCAAACACCTCCTCCTCCTCCTCCCTCTAGTATTCCTCCTCCTCCTCCCTCTACTGCTCAAACACCTCCTCCTCCTTCTCCCTCTAGTGTTCCTCCTCCTCCTCCCTCTAGTGCTCAAACTCCTCCTCCTCCTCCCTCTAGTGCTCAAACACACCCTCCTCCTCCCTCTAGTGCTCCTCCTCCTCCTCTCTCTAGTGCTCAAACACCTCCTCCTCCTCCTTCCTCTAGTGCTCTACCACCAGCTTCCTCAGCCGCTGCACCACCTCCTCCCCGCTGGCCCAGGGCACGGTGACGGCCCGGAACTGTCCGGGCGTGGCCTCGTGGGTCTCGGCGATCAGCCGGTGCATGGGGAAGTCCCGGCGGGGGAAGGCCACGTCCCGCGGGCCCAGGGCCAGCGCGGGGCAGAAGTCGTTGGCGCCGTCGCCGACGTAGAACACCCGCTGGAAGGGCCGCTCGCCGCGCTCCGTCACGCGGCGCGCCACGTAGTCGCGCACCACCGCCTGCTTGCACATGTTGCGCGGGCAGCGCGGGCAGTCGTGCGCGTGGAACGGCCGCAGCACCAGGCGGCCTTCGCGGCTGAACGTGGCCGGGTTGGTGAAGACGCGGTGGAACAGCTGGCGCGCGCCGGCGCGGCGCAGCCAGCTGTCCACGAAGAAGGCGTTGGCGTCGGACACCAGCACAACCTCGAAGTCCGTGGTGGGCCGAGTGCGCAGGAACTGGAACAGCGCCGGCATGCCCGGCGTGGCCGGAAGCTTCTCCATGACGTCGCGGATCTGGCTCTCCGTCACGCCCTGCTCTGCCAGGTAGGCCAGCACGCGCTGCATGTACTCGTTGTAGCGGCCCGGCTGGTAGGTGTCCTTCAGCCAGCCGGGCAGGTGCTGCCCCGGGGCCGTCTGCACCACCATATCGTCGCTGGTCTCGTCCACGATGGTCTCGTCGAAGTCAAAGAAAATCAGGAAGCGCTTGTCGTTGGAGAGCTGGTGGGCAGCCATGTTGTTGTTGTTGTTGTTGGCCCGTCTTGCACGAAGGAGTTCTTGTTGGTGGTCCTCCTCGCCTGGGGGAGGGGGTGGGACATAACAGCAGTTGAAGACAGAGTCCCCCATGATTGATTGTGCCACAGCGCCTCACTGTGGCCACGATGCGCCCGAACACGTCAGTGGAGCGCTCTCCCACTCTCCAACATCCCACGTGAGACGCGGAATGGCAGGATACAGGCTATCTGGGAAACGTTAGCGTGTGACAGGCAGGGGGGGAAACAGTAGAAAGAATAATGGAAAACACTTTTTATAGAAAAAAGGAATAAATATAGTTTGAAAATAAGATGGCCATCGCCATAACACATTTTACAATTACAAATGAATCAGGCTTCCCTAGAGAATTAGCTTGGCATCTGATTTTAAGCTTGAGAGGGGAATTTGAGAAGGCAACTAAACTAAGACTATATAAGATACCGTACGGTAGCCTATTAAAAAACAAAATAAAAACAGTATTGAGCTACAATATTATTAAAACAATAGGCTATAGGCTACAAGTTACAGTAACGATCATATAGCATACAACTCTTTATTAAGCTGTCCACAGCTTGTCATGTTACGCCTACCCGTTTTCCTTCTGGTCAACTGTACGGTAGCTCTTGCCCACCAGCAGCACATCCAAAGCAACCAACCAAATCCAAAGCAAGTCTTAAACAGGTTCGTTCCTGTTATCGAGGTGGCAATGTGTCTTTTGTCGGCGATCTGGAAGGAAAATTGTAAAGGATGCGTAGGAAATTGCGGGCGTACAGCGCACATACTTCTGATACTGTAATTGGGACCAAATCCGAGAGAAGACCAACTCACTTTCCCTATACGGTAAATAGCTTACTAAGTAGGCCTACTGCAACCGATTTGTAAGAATCGGTTTTGTTCAGTAATTTACAGGGGCCGGAAAATACATGATAAAAGGAACCTTAATCTGTATCGGCTAATAATGCAATAGGCCTATTAAAAGGCCAATTAGCCCTACTGCAGAAAAATAGACCACACACATAAAATAAAATATAACAAACTACGGTAGAGGGAACTGTAAACAATACAACGGCATCGTTTGTTTATATGCGAAGGCTCTAAAACATTTTTAAAAATTGCATTATTCTAAGAAGAATTTGTTTTTACCAGCGCCGAATCCAAAGTCTTCACGGGGTTTAGTCAAACGGACGACTATGCGTTCTTCGTCTCTGTTACAATCTCCGGAGAACGGGCACTTTCGCCTCACTTTATGGACAGTCAACTCTACCGGCAAGCCAGTGACGTCGACGCTCGGTTGGTGGCCGAGTCCGCCCAGCTATCCATCAAACGACATATTGTTCCTCCTCAAGAGACGCAGAGCTGGAAGTGCTCAAACAATATTATGTTTGGCACTTTATCAGTTACACCTCTTCAGCTGCAGCCTACATTTATGTCTTGACTAAAAAAATAGGCGACAATAATTAATAGCCTGCCATACTTTGGCCAAAGATATGTACCTTTTGGCTAGCCTATAGGTTTCCTTTTCATTTTTAGTGAGAACAAATTTGCAGTTTAAACCTGAAACAGACCACGACAATGCCATTAGCCAAAACAAATACGGAATGTTACAGGTAGATAAATAAAAAATAAAATATAGCCTGTAAAATTAGGACATCCAGTGTTTCCACTGATGCGTGTGAAATATGCACCTTTTGGGTGCACATACGCCTTTACGGTATACAGTATATCGATCAGCCATAACAATATGACCACTGACAGCTGAAGTGAATAACTGGCACCTGTCAGTGGGTGGGATATATTAGACAGCAAGGGAACATTTTGTCCTCAAAGGTGATGTGTAAGGAAGCAGGGAAAATGGGCAGGAGTAGGCTCTGAGGGACTTTGGCAAGGGCCAAATTGTGATGGCTATAGACGCCTGGGTCAGAGCATCTCCAAAACGGGGGGCGGGGGGCTGGCCCGTGTCGTCAGATCCAACACACGAGATAGGTCTACCATTCAAATGGCTGAAAACGTTGATGCTGGTTCTGATAGAAAGGTGTCAAAACACACAGTGCATCGCAGTTTGTTGCGTACTGGGCTGCCCAGCCAGACCATTCAGGGTGTCCGCTGCCGACAGCGCCTGCAATGGGCACTCGAGTGTCAGAACTGGACCACGGAGCAATGGCAGAAGGTGGCCTAATCTGATAAATCACGTTTTATTTGACATTACGTGGATGGCCGGGAGCGTGTGCGTCGCTTACCTGAAGAACACATGGCACCAGGATGCACTATGGGAAACAGGCAAGCTGGCGGAAGCAGTGTGATGCTTTGGGCAATGTTCTGCTGGGAAACCTTGGGTCCTGCCATTCATGTGGAGGTTACTTTGACACGTACCGCCTAGCTAGGCATTGTTGCACACCCTGTATGTACACCCTTTTATGGAAGCTGTTTTCCATGATGGCATTGGCCTCTTTCAGCAGAATGCACCCGACCACAAAGCACAAAGGTTTGAGAAACTGCTAAGTCTCGGTGCCTTATACCACAGCAGCACACCTTCAGAGGTCTAGTGGAGTCCATGCCTCGACGGGTCAGGGCTGTTTTGGCCGCAAAAAGGGGGGCCTACACAATATTAGCCAGGTGGTCATAATGGTGGCTGATCGGTATAATATATATATATATATATATATATATACATACATACACATACACACACACAGTTGGGTAGGTTACTTTTTAAACGTAGTCCGTTACAGTTAGATACCAGTCTAAAATGATAATCAGTAATGACATTTTTGTAACATTCTCATTACTTTCCATTACTTTTAGATTACTTCAAGCATAAGTGTTATTTGAAATGCCATCCAAAGCAATTTACTGTGTTGGCAGTCAAATATTTATATTTTTGTGACAGTGTATGTTGCGCAGGGGATCAGATTAAAGTATGACTTTATTTAAATCATCGATTGACGTTAATGAAAGGGTTAGAAGAGAACAGCCGATTGTTTTAATGCTTTTTTTCCTGCAAACTTCCCTTTTATATTTGAAAGTAGTCCTAGAAGTAATCATCTAATAAAAATAAAAAAAAACACCTGTAATCTGATTCCACTATTTTAGCTGGTAACTGTAATGGATAACAGTTACTGTCTTTTGTAATCAGATTACAAGTAACTAATTACATGTAACCAGTTACTTCCCAACCCTGCACACACACACGGGTGCAGGCAAGCTTTATGGCTGGGGTGTTTGACTGCTTAGGCTACAGAACAAGGTGTATCGCCTATGCATTCATCAAATGAGGTGAAAGCATTTGATCTATGAATGCTATCAAAGTACCATTTAAGCATAATAAACAGCCACATTTTTGACATTGACTGGTACAGTAGGTAGGCTAGCCTACATGTGTGATGAGTAAGAATAAATTCCTGTTTGACAATGCTTTTGTTGCTTAAGTTCATCAGTATTGTATACTAGCTGCAAATGGCTGCAATTCTACATTGGGTGTGTTCATTGTTATTCTCCTATAGGCTATTGCATGGGGAATAAATATAGCCTAATATAAATTCTATTAGCCTATTTGTGTTAACCAATCTCGACTAAATGCCGTTCCTCACAGGAGAGCAGATAAAACCTATATAGAAAAATCTGCGCTTAATGAACTGCGCAGGCACTTTCGCATTAGCAGAGAAAAACAGCTAGCGCGCACGGGCTCAGCGCTCATCTTCCCCTTCACAGAAACGCGCAGCCCCCTCCCGCCTCGCCGCGAGGCTTAATGACTAACAGCCGAGGTGGCGGACTATTTTGAAACACAAATGGGGAATGTAGATATACAGAGACGTGTCATTATCTCCTCTCCTCCACTCGTGAAGTAAGCCTCTCTCTGTACCCACCCACTCACATCTGGTGAGTCATATTTCCTATACACAAGCCGGTTTTGTAGTGTTATATATTTATTTTGTTGCGCTTTGCTTTGATAATATTCGATGCATCACTGGGGTTCACCTAGGTAACCTCAACTACTATAACTCCCATCTACATCCCATGATGGGCCGGCTGAGAAAAGACCCCACGCACATATCAGATGGATCAGCCCCCCCCCACACACACTACTAAAACAGGCTCTTTCATAGAAACTCTCCTCCCATTGTGATTGTGTAGAATTTGTGTCAGTTAGCAAATACAGGGCATCACATTTCAGATAAATGCACACAATCATGGCTACATGTCTTTACTTGTCAAAGTTAGCAGAGTCAGTTACATGTACATTATCAAAAGGGGAAGGGGACAGACGATTCTACCACTCCACCCCTTCAGAAAACATACAAAACAAAACATAAAATAAAAAAACAGGACTTTATAAAGCTGCACATTTTGTACCATATACAATAAAATACGCAATGCTACATTAAAGTGGTTAAAAATACAAAACAGGAAAATGTATACTGAATTTTTTTTAAACATCTTTAAAGAATATACAATGTTATTTTTTTTTCTTCTCAACTAGCCAGAAATGTTTAGTAGAAAGTGCATTCTGTACATCAAAGAAAAGAGGAGGAGATCCACACATAAAACAGAAAGAATAGTGACAGACCGGGACACGGTTACAGGGCACCTGACAAAAGAGAAGAAGGAATCTTTTGTCCTTTTCAGGAATCTTTGTGGAGCTAGTGTGAAACGGCCTGAGCAGGGCGGTCTCGTTCATACTTTGGGTGTCCATGTTGAGAGCAAAGTCTGACTTGTTTTTGGACAAAGCAACAAAATAAAAATAAAAAGTACATGCATTGCAAACTGAAAGAAATGTCCTTTGCGTTCTACGGCCCTTCCACACAGGGATTCTCCTTTACTCCTGCTTGAAAACATCCACACACAACCAGCGACACTCTACAAAGGGCCACCAGCGGCACCCACATAGAAGTAAAGTGCAGAGGATACACACACGTACGCATGCACGCGCACACACACACACACACACACACACACAGGTGCACAGTAGTGAACCAGAGAAGACATTTAGAGTAGCAAACGCAGGGCTCAATATTATTAATATGAATAGAGACCGACAAATGGCAGGACTGGTCTTTTTCAAACCAGAGGACAGGGGCATCTAGGCTACTGATCAATATTCACTTAAAGAAAGGACCCAACGGTCAAGGTGGCGGACATAGGATGGTGGTGAACACGCTGCTTGAGCAGACTGTGTGAGCAACGTTCAGTTAAAGAGCACCGGTGACACACAGACATAACGGAACAAATCCACGTCTTCCTGTAAGTGCTAATCGGTTAACGGTCTTGGTGGGGGAGAGGGCAACTGACCCTAACCTGACATGCAAGCCATCTGTGTCTGTTAGACACATCCATTTGGGAAGCCGTCCATTGAAACCGTTTTAAGGGCGTACTCACACCTGGCTCAGTTGCCTTGAACCGTGGCCGAGCACGATTGCCCCCAGATTTACCAGAGTCCATCCCGTACCTTCAGATACCCAACATTTTTTTCTAAATTCCTATAAACATTGCACTTCTGCTGTAGAGCAAAGTGTTCCCTTTGCCGCCAAGCTGTTTGTTTTGAAACAACTGTCGCGTCGATGACTTCAGTTCTGTCCTCGGGCACGTTTGCGAACACACTGTTGCGTACCGTGCCTGATTCCAACCAAACCGTGCCCTGGCCCACCTATTGTTCTAGCGGGCCACGGCGCGGTTAAGCGTGCCACACCCGGGAACAGTACGGAACGATAACACTAGTGAAGCAAGACTTCAGACGAGCTCGGGCACGGTTTAACTTGGCAAAGTGTGAGTACGCCCAAAAGAGCATGCAAAAATACTTGGCAGATGATTGGACGAACCTGTGAACAAGCAGAGCCTGTTATATCCACTCTTCCAGTAGAAAAGTCAGGAGAAGAGTTCAAATGAGAAACCCTTTGCTCTTCTAATTCTAATAAAACGGATGCTATATTGCATCACCTACATTAACTTCTGTAGGGCCTGTCCATTGTTATTTTCAAGTCGCCTTCGTCACACCAAAACCACGGCTGTAGCTAACAGTACGGCGCTGATTGGCAACAAACGAGGTTCACCGGCCTGAAACAATCATTTCCAAGCTCTCCGGACGGATTCTCAACAGAAAGTCAAACTGAAGCTCGCAAGATCAGGACATCGCAAGGCTAAACTGCCCCCCCTCCAATCAAGCAACTCAAATGAATTCAAAATATTTGACAAGTTTGGTTTTTTTTTTTTATCTAATGATTTTAACAACATTCTTAGAATGAATTACATAAAGGTAATTTCTTGCTATGACTTAATTACATGCACTCATATCTATACAAGTGTATTAGAAATTATCTAACCATTGTATTTTCCACCAATCATCCTCTAGCATTTCCATTCACGTGCTAGCAACAGAATACGTATGTGCACACCAGAAAGCCAACCATTAGAGAAAAAAATACAGAACGCAAAAGGTTAGCCCACAACCTTGTCTGAAGCACCCAAATGCTTAACGGGACTGTCTGTGTTCGTCGCTAAGGCGAAGAGACATTCAAACGGTTGTGATGTGCAATGACCTGTGTCTGTCAAGGTTCGTCAGTGAGGCATGAGTAACTAGGCCAGTTGGAAGCTACGGGGCTGTAACAGAGCCACAACAAACTTCAGAGCTCCACTAGACTGAAATATGCATAATAATCCATTCAGAATGGAAAAAGGTCCTGGTTTTATGTTGCGTTATGTCAGTTGACCTCTGGCGTGACCTGTATTACTTTGACAGCAGCTGTGGCAGTTACGGAGGGAGAGAGGAGGCCGTGGGTTGGGAGGTACAGAGGGAGGGATGAGAGGGAGGTACAGAGGGAGGCATGGGTGGGAGGGAGGGAGGTGGGAGAGGGAAATCCCAGTAGAGCTGAAAACGGCAGGTCCCCCTCAATGGCAGTATTTGGTAGTCAACTGTTATCTAAAAGCATTTGTTCATACAACAGTCCAGGAGCAATTGGTCAGTCTAAACAGTCTCCACAGTTGTGTGTGTGTGCGTGCGCGCTTGAGTTAAGTGTCAACTGTCAAAGAGCCCTGAACACCGTTGAGCTTATTTCAAAAAATAAAATAAAAAACACAGTATGTCCTACCTTATAACTGCTAAGGCCAAAAGTCAGTCTGGATAACCTAATACAATACAGTTAGTTGGAGCACGCTACACTATGCACATGGAAATGCAAACAATCAATCACCTTTACAGCTAGCCAAGCCTTACTTAAAGTAGTGTGCTCTTGTGTGACACATGTATTAGACTTCCAAGTGTGTCACGTACAGTATATGGCAACTTCTGCTGGGCAACTATTGGTCTGGCATACACTCACAGCAGACCCCAACCCCCCTTCCCAACCTGGTTTTGAAGGACAGAGGGCTGCAGGTCTAACACTCATCATCTGTAAGCCTGAGCCACTGGGCCACAACAGGGAGAAACACTGCTAAGGGGTGGGGGGAGGGGCTTAAACACCTAGCGAACTAACAGGCCGCTGTGTAATCGGCACCCGGTTAAAATAAAATAAAAAGTTGACCACATGTTCTTTGATGATCCACTGAACCCTCGATTTAATACATACATACATACATACATACATAGACCGTCTACCCAGCAGCCATTATTAATGCACAGAGGGAGATCTCAGACACAACAATTATCTCTCAAGCAGTCCTAAAAACACCATAAAAGGAAAAGCAGAACTATTATGAAATTAAGAAATGTCAGGTGATCTCACTGATCTCACGTGTGCTAATCTCGTATATCTCACAGCGCGCGTGTGCGCTCGTTCCGTGTTCAACGTGACTTGTCCGTGGGTTTTAACGCAGGTAATGCCCAACCCCGGTCGTGGAGACCGACTGTCCTGCGTGTTTTTGACGTCTCCCTGCTCCGACACGCCTGATTCAAATGAACGGGTCATCATGAGGCTTCTGCAGGTATTGTCATTTGAATCAGGTGTGTCGGAGCAGGGAGACGTCTAAAACACGCAGGACAGTCTGTCTCCAGGACCGGGGTTGGGGGAACGCTGCTTTAGAAGATAAGAGGATGTCCTCATCTCCTTCGCAGCACTGAGGGTTGCGGGTGCGAGTCCGAGGCGTGGTTAGGGACGGGAAGGGTGTGTGTGGGGAAGGGGTGTATGGGTGGGTCAGTGGTGCTGGGGGGCGCCGGGGACCTTGTCAGGGGGCGCCCCCATGTGGTGCAGGTAGCTGCCGTCCTCGTGGCCACAGTGGTTGAGCGGCTCGCTCTTGAACAGGGCCGGGGGGGGCGGCAGGTGGTGGGCGTGGTGATGGAGGTGGGGGTTGGGCTGATGCTGCTGCTGGTGGAGGTGTTGGTGGTGGTGGGGGGCGAAGGCCCCCGCAGTCGAGCCCCCCAGGCCCAGCGGGGCCACAGCGGCCGCGTCCGAGGGCCCCGGGGCGGGGGGCGGGGAGGAGGAGGGAGGGTTAGGAGGAGGAGGTGGGGCGGGGTTGGCGAAGACGAACAGGGGCACGGAGGGCGGCCCGCTCGTCACCCGGAAGCACTTCTCCTTGTGCGCCTTCAGCATGTTGGAGAAGCGGAAGCGCTGGCCGCACACCTCGCACGGGTACGGCTTCTCGCCCGTGTGCGTGCGCCGGTGCCGCTTCATGTTGGGCCGGCTGGTGAAGCTCTTGCCGCAGATCTCACAGATGAAGGGCTTCTCCCCTGGGGAGGGGGCACAGCAAAGGGTCAAGGGTCACGCCTCAACGTAAAGAGACTAAACGTCGTACAGGCTCTTCTCACACGCACGACGTTCAACATTTTCATACCAGGTCTCTCGTGGAAAAAAATTGATTTTAATCTCAGCAAGATTTGCATGGTTAAAAGGTAAAGGTTAAAATAAATAAATGAATAAAAATAACCTTTTAAAAAAGTATATAGTGCTTTTATGACCAACCTTCAGGCCACACAAAGCAATGTACAGTATTCACTAGGGATGGCACAATCCAGTTTTTTCAGTCCCGATACCGATACAGATACCGGCACTTTTGGTATCGTCCGATACCGAGTACCGATCCGATTCCAGTGTTAAATTCAATTTTAAATTAAGTTACAAAGTAAATGACAGCCGATCTCTATTTTAGATCTTAGGTGCATTTTAGAAACCTGCTGCTGATAGTGTGGCCTGGGTAGGTCAGACAGGGCTGATGCTTGACAGTAGACCTACGTGTGTGAATTCATTTAATTGGATTAGCCCCATGGATCGGCTACAACTGTCTAATTGTCACCGATACCGATCCAGCTATTTAAGTCAGTATCGGACCGATTTCCGATCTCCGTATCGTATCAGTGCCTTGCTCAGGGACACCTCCACACTTGGCCCCACTGTGCCCCCCGGGAGCACCAACTGCTGTTGCTCTAATAGGATACACAGCCTGGCAGAACCCCGCCACTCAATCTGGTGGGATGCACAAGAGGAAATTAACGTCTTTCGCGCCACACTTCCTCCTTATTCTTCTTCTTAAAGCAGTCGTAAAGTTCTCTCTCTCTCTCTCTCCCCCTTCCAATTTCCCTCTGCCCACCCCTCTCTTCCCCTCTCCCCCTTTCAATCTCTCCCAATCTCCCACTCTCTCTCTCCCTCTTAAAAATGCAAATGAGCTACCCGTTTCCAACAGGGGTCCTTTGCCGTCAGCCCACTCACTCCACAGGAAGCTTCTTCACACGAGGAGGAGAGAGAGAGAGAGAGGAGATGTGAGAGGGAACAGCAGCGCTCCCTTGGAATGGCGCTCTCATTAACCCCCACCCACCCACCCACCCCTCCTTCCCCCCGCGGAGCCATTCAGCCTGGCTGATCACTCCGTCTCCAACACCACCCACACACACCATCACCCACACCGAAGAGCCCTCCAAATGCTTTTTTGTCCGGGCGTCGCGCGAACATACCCACGCCAACGACTAAAAGGTAGCATGCTAGCCTTGCCTTCTGTCACTGTGTTGTTTTGTTTTGAATAAAAATAAATACATAAAATAAGTACGTTTGTGTACTGTGTATGTATGCGCACAGGTGTGTGTGTGTGTGTGTGTGTGTGTGTGTGTGTGTGTGGGGGGGGGGTTATATTACACTAAACCGCCCCTCTCTGTGTGTCTCACAAAAACACCCCCCTCTAAATTGGACAGACGCGGTG
>JAODUE010056732.1:0-17190 GCA_027564755.1 Amblyopsis hoosieri | reverse complement strand
CCACCCATAGTTGATTGTTGTCTTCAGTTGCACTACCAAGGACTGAAATGCTTCAGGAAAAGCTTGTTTCATGCTGAAAATGGCCACAGCTGATCACAGTTGAAAGTCAATTGGCTTTGTGTGCTATTGAGAAGGTGATTAACTACACCTGGTTGGGTTTACATGTCATTTTTAGAAGGGGGGTGATTCTTTTTCCAACTCAGTGATTCTGTTTTTTAATTTGTAAATTTTTATTCTGACAAGATGGTATTATATCTTTCACTTGGATGTTATAAGTTGTAAATATAGCTGAATGAAACAAAAACTGTCTGTCCGTTTTCATTTCAGGCTGCAGAGCAATAAAATGTGATTATTTTAGAGGGGGGTGATTCTTTTCTATGCCTACTGTATGTGACTTCTTAATTGACGATGCATTTTTTAAGTCACAAAATGTATTGTGTAAGGGACGAAATGCCTTTCGTCCAGCCATTTGTCCACATAATGCCAAGTGCATTCAGCCTTTCCTCCACAAAATACAAACCACAGCTGCCAATTCCGTGCATGAAAGTATACCCTCTCTGATTATTTTGTGGACATAATGAAAAGCATTTGTTTTTTGTGGACAAAAGGCATTACAGTGTTGTATGATTTCGTAAATAATGTATGCATTTTGTGTCATGAAATGCATTCTGACCACGAAAAAGAGCATGTTAAACCATATAGTGATTTGATTGACACCTATTGGCACCGCCTCCAGCAACTTTGAAATGAGAGATATTCAGGAAGATCTTACCAGTTGTTACCTCAATGGCTTTCTTATGTTTTTCAGGGCCAGGGCAGGTCACAGGCCTGAATGTTGTCAACGTAACACAGACCTCTGTGTTTCTGTCCTGGAATCGGCCCCCAGGAAATTTGGCTTACTACTCTATTAAGGTGCAGGATCTATCAATATCAACCACAGTCACCAGCATAGAAGAGCAAGCAAATGTCAAAGGCTTAACCCCGGGAGATTTGTATACATTTGATGTCATAGCTGAAGTAGCAGATCACTCAATCCAGGGTGTGAATGACAGCATCTCATGGAATACACGTGAGTGAAGCATATCTGGCCTGTGTGTGTGTGTGTGTTGGCCGCTTGTTAATTTCCTATCAATCCCATGTTCTCCTCCAGAGCCCAGTACCGTGTCCAATCTGAATGTGTCCAATAACACCAATCAATCCCTGGTGCTTTCCTGGGTGGCTCCAATAGGATACGTCACAGGCTACAGAGTCATGACTCTGAATGCCAGCAATAGCACTCAGTAGGTTCACTAGATCTGTTCCCGTTTGTTTTCATGGAGCTAGAACAGTTCAATTAACCGGTAACCCTGTTACCTTTTCAACAGAGTATTGCAAACATTTAACGTCATCAAGAGCGTGACTAGTGTGACGGTGACCTTGCCGACTGCAGGCAGCAAAGTGTTGCTCGGTGTGGTGGCCTTCGTCAGTGCCACTCTGGAAGGAGACGTCGTCACAATCACAAGTTACACCCGTGAGTACGGGCTCATGGTTCTAACTGACCGGGCACGGACCTTGCTGCTGCTGTTGACGCTGGCGTGAGAGAACGGGACTCGCCCGGGTGTTGCCGTTGTGATTAATATCATTGTTTGTTTTATTATTAATCACTTCCTCTTGTTTGTACAGTACATCTTCTCATTTTTCTGTAAGACTGGTGACTCTCTCTCTCTCTCTCTCTCTCTCTCTCTCTCCACTTCTAGGCCCTGGACCGATTTCCAATTTAAAATTGAATTCATCTGACACCTCTGTAACTGCCACGTGGGACCCACCTCAGGGCAATTTTGATAATTTTGTATTCAACATCGCTAATAAAACAAAAGCCCTACCACCTAGAACAACCAATATGACATCAATTACCTACACGGAACTGAATGCCGCTGCAAATTACACCGTGACAATCTACACCTGCACCAGTGATTTTAGAAGCGACGTTGTAAAAAAATCCATCTACACCCGTGAGTAACCAGTTACTGAATAAATGGCTGTTGGTTTAAGTTGGGTCTCTTGTTACCCTTCTTGTATACCTTCATTTACATGATGGTATATTTGTTTTATGCATATTATCTTATGCCTAATTGTGTCATGATCACAAGAATCAATTGAGTGATCAAATGGGAGTTATACAGTTAATGTAAGTTAATGCATTTAGCCTTTATGACCATTTTTAGTTTACAGACATTGCAAAGGCAGAGTACATTACCTTCCGATTAAGGGTCAAAGGTCATGGTCGAGCTCAAGATTTGTATGTGAATAAATAAAAACATTGAATCGCCACATTTCCAATATTCTACCTACAATTACTTATATTACAAATACTTTGACTGGACAACAAAAATACTTTAGTCATTTTCTCAGTTCTACACTCTGGCGAAGTAAGATTTTTTTGCCTTTATAGGGCAGCATACATAACACCCCCTACCCCTACAGTCCCATGAAGGTATTAAATCATTGTTTTGAATTGTGTTGAAATTCTGAGTTCTGGAGGCATTTTAAAGCTTGTTAGCCATTACGCTGTGCTGAGCATATGTATTTGAAAAATATATATCTCCCCATCCTGTTGTTCCACCAACTCCTCTTGTTCTTCTTTCAGTGCCAGTGCCACCAAGAAACGCACAGATCACAGAATTGACCTCGACTAATGCAAAAATGACCTGGACCCCCCCTGCTAATGTAGTGCCAGATTTTGTCACGTACAATGTCTCCTACATTAGCACATTCTGGAATGAAACATACAATACAACGCTGATGGGCCAGTCCACATATACATTTCAGAACTTGAAGCCAGGGACCAAGTATGACTTCACAGTGACAACGATGGCAGGGGATCTGGAAAGCTCTCCTGTTGAGGTATCAGAAATAACAGGTGAGGCCATCGCACCTCTGTGATACAGTCCTGTTTTTACTCTGGCTTATGTACAGTTAGAACTCCAAACTGTTATTCTGCACATAATAATTATACATTTTATTTCAGGACACTCAAGGACATCTTACATTGTAAATTGGCAAATATAAAGACTTATATAAAACGTATATATTATTAAGATATACAATATATAATACAGGAATAGAGTATGTAACATTTCACACATAACAGCAATATGCAGTGCATTATAGAAACAAGATCCAATTAATACAATTAATACATGCTTGTTTGGAAGGCATGGGAGCCAAATGAGAGTGGAACAAAGGGTTAAATGTTATAGGAGATTTGTATCGTACGTTTAATAAAAGTGGTTTGATTTCCCAGCCTTACGAGCTGGGAGCCCTTCACAGTTTGCATCTTTTGAAACTATACCGACAAATTATTATCATATAGTATAAACAACCACCACAAATACTATTGAAAATGTATGCATATTTTTCAAATGATTTCTTAAAGAATGACTTTTCCCCCCAATGAATTTTTGACTCTTTGAAGGGGTCCGCCTGTGCCACACTTTGAGAACCGTTTATTTTACAATATGTGTTAGGTTTGTGCGTGCTCTAGTTCATCACTGGCATCACCTTCCATAATCACACATGCACATTTTACAGCTTGCAAATAGATGCACCTGTTTATTTAGTCTTTTATTTACCCCCCCTCCCCCTCTTTTCTCAATTTTTCAGTGCCAGTGAAAAATAACATCACTCTATCTGTGTTGTGCTCCTCCAATGGCAGTTGTCCTGGAGGTAACATAGCCATAGAACAGGTATGTCAATCACATGATCCAGCGAATCAGACTGAAGGCTTGCTGTTTAAAATTGAAATCACACATACTGTAGAAGCTGCTATCTGTACCTTTTTAGCATATTTGTAATTCTAATTTCTATAAATAACAAGTTTGGCAAGTTTAAAGTTGGAACTATGGAAATGCTGCAGATCTCATTGGTCAATATAGCATTCAAACCAAATGCATCACTTCTGTTTGGATGTCATGGACATCTAGAAGTATGCTGAGATCATGTCCAGACAAGGTGAAATTGGTTCATTAATTGGTTCACCTCACACCACAAAAAAACTCAACTAAACAATGGCTTAATGACTAATAATTGCTTTACTCACATAGATGTAACATGTAGTCAAGTCTTGTTTTGTATATTAACGGTATAGTCAGCTATTGCAAGCTAATTGTAAGATAAGCTAATTGTAAGCTAATCACAGTTTTTGTCAACTTCACCAAATATCTCCTCGCATTTCAATATTTTACCGTTGTCTGTGCGTGCTGAAAAAATAATCCAGTACTTAAATAGGAACATAGTAGCGAACGCCGCTCACAACAACAAATCCGCTTGGCTTCGCATTGGGTTTCAATGTGTGGGGAGAAGCGTCTGAGGGAGTTTGTTTTGATTTGAGCTCGAAGCAGCTGTTCTCAAGAATGACTAACCCTGCCTTTAAGCCATCTTGTATTATATATTACTTTCTTTTTTACCCTCTGTTTTCTTTATTTTTATAGTTGAAGAAGTTTTTCCTAAACCATTTAAATAGTGTATTCTGGGCTCTCAATTAGAAGACATCATATTGAAGAAGTGAACTGGCACACCAATCAAGACATTAATTATCCTATTCATTTATTTATCTGTTGTTGGATATGGTTGAAAGTTTTCAAATATATTTATATTATATACTGATTGAATATAAAAATGTAAATGCTAAAGATCTGCTCAACAATCAATGTTTGATAGTGTACAAAATAAATGTCCAACTAGATGTGCAATAAATTAAGACAAGTAGTACACAAAGTAACTCGGGAAAAATAAATATGTATCTTGACGTATACATACAGACGTGGACAAAATAGTTTGTACCTCTTTGTCAAAGAAAGATAAACCCATAATGGTCACTGAAATAACCAGAAACTGACAAACGTAATAATAAATAAGAATTTACTGAACATTAACTAATGAAAATCAGATACTGCTTTTGAATTGTGGTTCAACAGAGTAATAAATAAACATTTAAAAAATGAATGAAACTGACCTGGACAAAAATGATGGTACCCTTATAAAAGATTGAAAATAATTTGACCATAGAGACATGTTAAACTAAGGTGTGTCCTGAAATTAGTATCACAGGTGTCTTGTCAGTCTGCCTATTTAAAGGGTGAAAAGAAGTCAAGTGGTCTCATGGTGTGTACCACACTGAACATGGACCGCAGAAAGCAAAGGAGAGGGTTGGCTCAGGAGATTAGAAAGAAGATTATAGACAAGCATGTTAAAGGCTATAAGACCATCTCCAAGCAGCTCAATGTTCCTGTAACTACAGTTGCACATATTATCCAGAAAATTAAGTAACACAGGACAGTAGCCAACCTCTCTGGACGTGGTCGCAAGAGGAAAATTGACGACAAATCGAATAGAAGAATAATACGGGTGGTAACCGAAGACCCCAGAACAACTTCCAAAGACATTAGAGGTGAACTCCAAGGTCAAGGTTCATCAGTGTCAGATTGCACCATCCATCGCTGTTTAGACCAAAGTGGACTTTATGGAATACGACTGAGGAGGACACAATTGTTGAAAGCAAATCATAAAATAGTGAGACTGGAATTAGCCAAAATACATATTGACAAGCCGCAAAGCTTCTGGGACAATGTCCTTTAGACTGATGAGACAAAACACATCAGATCTATGTTCACAGACACAAAAATAAAGCATACAAAGAATAGAACACGGTACCTACTGTGAAACATGGAGGAGGCTTGGTTATGTTCTGGGGCTGCTTTGCTGCATCTGGCACAGGGTGTCTTGAATCTGTGCACAATGAAATCTCAAGACTATCAAGGCATTCTGGAGAGAAATGTGCTGCCCAGTATCAGGAAGCTTGGTCTCAAGTTGCAAAACACAGCTAAAAACACCCAAGAATGGCTAAACATTTGACTATTCTGGTGTCCTTCTATGAGCCCTGATCTAAATCCTATTGAACATTTGTGGAAGGAGCTGAAACATGCAGTCTGAAGAAGGCACCCTTCAAACCTGAGGCAGTTTGCTCACGAGGAATGGACCAAAATACCTGTGGACAGGTGCAGAAGTTTCATTGAGAGTTACAGAAATCGCTTGATTGCAGTGATTGCTTCAAAAGGTTTGCAGCCAAATTCAGGGTACAGTACCATATTTTTGTCCAGTTATTTTTAATCTGTTGAACCACAATTCAAAAGCAATGTCTGATTTTCATTAGTTAATGTTCACTACGTTTTTATTTATTATTACTTTGGTCAGTTTTAAGTTTAATTCAGGGACTATTATGGGTTTTTCTTTCTTTTGACAAAAGGGTACCAACAATTTTGTCCACGTCTGTAGGGTCCACAAAGGGAAAATCTCTTTCTTGTAAGATAAGACTTTAAGACAAATGTTCAGTTAAATTCTGTTTCCTCTCAGCTCTCCAGGCTGAGCGGGGTGAGGATACACCAATTGTGGTTATTGGGTAGTATGAGCATTTGTGTGTGTGTGTGTGTTTCATACTGTATCTCATTTTAAAAAACATTTAACGGTATAACCAACAATTGTTTAATGCTAATGTTTTTTTTTTGTGTCAAATTCAGCAAATATCTACTCACTGTCTGCTAGCTGCCGTTATGTGTGTGCTGACCTGGCAATTTTGTTTTCCTTTCTTTTTTATTTATTTTTTTGGCCAAAAACAATTTGGTGCAGGCTGCACCACAATAATATCCTAGCCTTGGCAATGCATTTTCAACGCGTAGGGCTAAGCTTCTGAGGGAGTGCCATAATATCGTTTTTTTTTTTCTTACGATGTTGAAATCTCAACACATTTCTCCAAATATACTGACCTACCTATACCTATATGAAATATACATTAAAATGTATTAGTGGTAAATGCTGAATGATCAGTCAGATTATCAAATTATGCAACTTTACTGTTTCTGTTTCTCAACTTTAATTTATCAGAGGTAAATGTACATTAGAAAATAATTTATTTCAAACGCATTGCATTCTTTGTTATATGTATATATTTTGTTCAATGTTTATTTTCTTTGCTTTTTGTTTTATTCTCCCCTCCATTATAACTCCATTAAAATAATACAATACATAAAATGTCTTATGATGGTGTCCTTGGTGACTTCAAGGTCTGAGTTTAAATAGTTACATTCTCAAATACTTATTTGCCTAGTGAGGTTGCTTTTAGGATTTTTATTTTTATTGTGACCGTGTGTGTGTGTGTGTGTGTGTGTGTGTGTGTGTGTGTGTGTGTGTGTGTGTGTGTGTACACACATGCGTGGAGTTGAACAAATTGAACAGACCTGTTTAATTTTAAAGCTCCAATATTGACACCTGCTCAGACATCAGTGATATCCATAATGTATTACTTTATCCAACACAGTTAAATTGCAGTGCATTATGTATCTCCTAATTCTGACTGGTAAGATGTGGTTCTATAGATCAGTGTTCCTTCCCAACATGCCAAACTGCATGCCACTGTATCATAGAGCAGTGGGTAGATCGGGGCAACAGTTGATCCAAAAGTTGCTGGTTCGATCCCAGCTAACTCCTCACCAAGTGTCGAGGTGTCCTTGAGCAAGACACCTAACCCTAACTGCTCCCGGTGGTCAGGTGGCGCCTTGCATGGCAGCAATCTCTGTGCGTATGCGTGTGTGTGCGTGAGAGAGAATGGGTGAATGTGAGGTGCTTTGAGTGGCCGGAAGGTTAGAAAAGCGTTATATAAATGCAGTCCATTTACAAAGGAACAGCTTGTATTGGGCTGGAGTACATCAATGGATGCCAGTCCAGGATTACACTTCAATGGAAAGACATCACACTGGAATGATTACAAGGGTACTATTGAGAAATGGAAGATGTCCCTTATTATCGCACTTTGCCTTTCCTCTACATGGTATATGTTATACTGTGTTCATTTTACATCATGTCTTCCTATATGATCAATACCCTATATGTCAAAATCATACATATTAATTTACATTTTTTCATATTTAATAACAGTCACAGTTAACATAACAAGGGGGACTGTTTACAGCATCTGAGAAGTCCACTATTCCATTTGGTTAGAAACACCAACGAGCTGAAAAAGGCATAGTTTAAAAACTACTGAACACATATCTTAAATATCCAGCCCTGTTTCTTGGTATTCTTTCAATGCCAGTGCCACCAACCTATGATCCCTATAGTATAGTTAGTTTACATATATAGTTTTTATAGTGATAAGTTAAGATAGATTTAGGCATGTTTTTAAATATTCCATTACACAAACAATTTACACTAGGTATATTTAGGCTACACTATGGATTTTGTCTGCATGTGATTAGACTCAACTCTCAAGTTGTTTTACAGGGTGAATTCCTTATTGACGCTAATTGGCCTAGAGGTGTAGATTCGATCCCTCCCCGGATATTTTCGGCAGAGGGAATTGTTTTGGCAGGGCAGTCCTAGACTCTTGCTTTCGTTTTCGCCAGTGACGAGTAACTTTAAACGCGAGTAGCATTGATCGAGTTAAGCGGCCCGAGTCACTGATATAAATATGGATGCAGTTTATAAATACCCTGTTTTTTTCGAATGTCCCACTCCCAAGTTGGAGAACGAGCATAAAAAGAGAATCGAATCGTACTTCCATGTTCGTCGTAAATCAGGCGGTGGGGAATGTGGACCCCTGAAGAACATCAGCAACAACATCTACACGATCGTTTTCAGAGATCAAATAGGTAACTGATTTTTATAATTTATTAGACTAGGCCTACTTTTGATGAATTTAAATCGTAAAACATTACTCGCCACGATAAAAAATAAGCCTAATCGTACTACCTACAAAGTATCATAACCTACGTTTACTAGAAATTAGAGAACTGCAGAAGACAACTGTATTTCTTATAATAAACAAGGTAAGTATAGGGTATAGGCTGCATATAACTATCGGTACTGTAGTCTATTATTTATTTTTGCTTTGTGAAAATCGCCATACGTATTTGTTTCACTTTCACTTTGAGCCAGATTAGTTTAGTCAGAGTCACGGAGGTAGGCCTAGTCATTTATTCACATTCAAAATACAAAAATAGTGTCTAGTTTTTTTTTCTTTTTTCTTTTTAGAAATAAAGACTATAATACAACTGTAGGCATATGCACATACTGTGTGCGTGCGTGTGTGTGTGAAAACATATATTCGAAACATATTTGTATTGTGCACATGGCCAATAAGAAAATGTCACACACGTCATTGGCTGTTTCTAGATCAGGAGAGAGTACTGGAGAAGATTGAGCATGTGTTGGAGTTATCCGATGGTCCTGTAGTCTTAAGAGTACAGAAGAATCCACCGTCTGTCGGCTCACCTTCCACCTCCAGCACAGCACAGACATCAGAACAAGCGACAGCAGGAAATGTAAGGTGGCATGCTGATAAGCAGTATGGTAGTTTCGTCACACAAACTCAAACAAAATGAGTTGCTCTGCATAAACATTGTAGGGTTGTGTTTGTCGTCGTTTGTCATAGTTTGTCATCATATTGCACTATTGCAGCATGATTTGTTATTACATCTATTATTTTTATATTTGGTTATTAAACCATTTATTTTATTAAATAATTTCTTGTCACATTTCATCTCCTTTTGTAGGAATCCACTTTCTCAATAGAAAGTTTGACCAAAAAATATAATCAATTCAGCTTGCTCTTGTGGTTTAGTTGTTAAATAAGTGTAATGGCCTAGTCAATTAAAACGTAAAAGTTGACATTATAAAACCTAAAAATAGTCAATGCAAAATGTAAGCTGTTGAAAGTCAGCCAGGTAAATGCATCAAAGATCAATGGATTTAATCGTGATACATTGGTTATGCTATTCCAACACATTCACTTTTCAGGTCTCAACCTCTAAGCAGGAACAACAGCCAAAGCATGCATCCAGTGACCCAGAGCACAAGCTACAAGTGGACAACTACCTCCTGCATTACCTGAAGGAATGCCCGAGGGCAGCAAAGGAACTACAGCAAGCACTATCACCACTGGCTGTCTCTTGGGCTCTCCAGCCAGATGAAGGGCTCATGATAGTCAGGGGCTCTGCCCAAATCAGCAGCGTTAGTAATGGAGTCAGAGAGTGGGAGGAGAAGGTGGAGAAGGTCTTTAAAGAAATCAAGGCGCACTACGTCTGCCATTTTGAATGTGACCCGCAGAACGTCAAACTTCTTCTTCAGTCTTGCAGCTCTAATCAAGACACAGAAAATATCAGGGTGTATAGCGATATTGGCATGGCCATAGTGGTTGGAGAGAATGCTCATGTAAAAGCCAGGTTGGGAGATGTGGTAGACTTGTGTGCCAAAGTTCAAGGGTCAGGGATCAGACAGAATGAAACTACTTCTACCATACGTCGACTGGGTGAGGGCAAACTGCGTCTTCTCGGGGAGGAGATAAAGCATGGTCTGGGAAAGTACACCCCTGACGTAAAGGTCACTCAGGGAGATGCAGGTCAGTTGGTTCTGGAAGGTTCTGTGGGGGAGGTTATCAAGGCTGCAGACTGGGTCACTGAGAAGGAGAAAACAGTTCTAGAAAGGGTATTTGCTGATGCAAGTCCATATCTTTTGGCCTTTCTGAGGAAAATGTATGGCTCTCATGGGATGCTAGGTGAATTGTTGGGGCTTGGCGAGCAGGTGCAAATCGAATTAGGAGACACAGAGCTGCGAATGTTCTCACTGTCTCTGGGTAAATTGAATGAAACGGAGAAGGCGTTCCTTCATGAGTTCAAGGAAATAAAAGTTGAAGTCCCTCACAGTACCGGGGATGTTAAAGTTAATGAGCTCAGACTGAAGCTTGAATCCAAGGCAAATGAGATGTGCAAAACTAAACATAAAGTGGAAGTTAGATTTGGTCAAATGAATACAATTAATTTACTTGGCCATAGGCAAGGGGTTGAAGAGCTCAATGAGGAGATCTCCCAGTTTGTTCTTGACCAGACTACTAGGCAAGAGCTAGTGTTTCTCCCTTTACCAGGTATAGCAGAACACTTGGCAGATATGCTGAGAATGCATGGTGTTGACCTTTCAGAGGTCTCCATTCATCCTAATGCTTCATCCTCTAGACCCTCGGTACTACTAAGTGGTCCGTCCAACCAGTTGCCGGGGTTTAGAAATAAGCTGGGCCTGTTTTTAGACACTTTTCTCCAGGACACAGTGGCCATCAACCAGCCTGGAGCATTGCGCTACTTCCAGAGTCTGCCTGGCAGGGATCAGATCCAGAGAGTTGGCTCGTCACAAAAGTGCATCGTACAGCTGCAGGACGGATCTCACCCGGGCGGTGCCAGCCTACCTTTCAGCACAGGCGCGAGTCAGGGCGTGGAAATCGTCGCTAGTTACCGCTGTGACGGCGGAATGCGGGTGGAGGTGTGCGAAGGGGACATCACCCAAGTGCACGCTGACGCTCTGGTGAACGCTGCCAACGAGGATCTGCAGCATTGCGGCGGTGTGGCCGCCGCCCTGAGTCAAGCGGGGGGTCCGCAGGTTGACAAGGAGAGCAGGGCTCTTGTCAGGATCATTGGGAAGATTCAAACCGGTGATGTTGTTGTAACCACGGGAGGGAATCTGCATTGTAAGAAGCTGCTGCATGCTGTTGGTCCTATGCAAGGAAATGAAGGCGGGAGGGAGAGGGCGTTACTGGAGAAGACGGTCCAATCAGCTCTGGACCTAGCAGAGGTAATGGAGTTTCAGTCCATAGCTATACCCTGTATCAGCTCAGGGATCTATGGGGTGCCTGTCAGCGTGTGCTCTGAAGCCATGGTGAGCGCCGTTTGGGAGTTTGGGCGACAGAAGCCAAAGCTATGTGAAGTCATACTGATTGACAACAGGAAGGAAGTGGTGCGTTCCTTCTGCGATGCGCTTGACAGGCGTCGGAAAAGGGTAGATGTGGGCGACAGAGCAGGGAAGCCTTCCGGGTCACTGCAGGGTTTCAGCGCGGCCGCACCAGACCCAGTGACGCATGGCAACTGTGTCCAGGTGGAGATTGTACAGGGACACATTGAGGAACAGAAGGTATGTTTTTATTAGTATTGATCAAAGTTAGTATGGAAAAACAAAATATTATAAAAGTACAGTATAGTCACTGTTTGTGACTATCTTTTTGTTCTAGGTGGATGTTCTGGTCTCGCCTATGGTGGGCCATGATCCTGTCTCTACCCGTGTCGGACATGCACTGTCCGCTCTGTTTGGACCTCAGCTGACAACGGCATTCAATAAGGCAGCCCCGATGATGTCACTTGCTGGTGACATCACATTGGTGAAGGGCCTATCGAGCCCTGGCCAAGTGATGTTTCTTAACCTCATTCCTTGGGTTGATACACATTCAGCAACAGCAATACAGGTGAAGCATTTACTGTACACACTTTGACAGCTTATCTTAGATCAGCATTCCAGCTCACATGACCTTGATAATGGCGTGTGCGTGTGCGTGTGCGTGTGCGTGTGTGTGTGTGTGTGTGTGTGGCCCAAAAGCATTATGTCTTAGACGCTGGTGCTCCGATATGACATCTAGTGGCAGAAAGTCATATAGATCCTCTTTTTGACATTGACATACAGGCTCTAAGAAAGGGTGTTCGCTGTATTCTGACGTCCTGTGAAAACAACGGCTTTCGCTCTGTTGCCATCTCTGCGCTTGGAACCGGTGCCGTCCTGCGCTTTCCTCACGAAAAGGCAGCTATGGCTTTGATGGAGGAGATCAACGCTCATGAACGGAGCCGAGCTGGTAGAGCACCGCTCCTAGTTCGCATCATCATCCACCCAAATGACAAAGACTCTAGCAAGGTAGGACGATACTTTATAGAGGGATAAATAGTAACTACACCCTAAAGTATGTTTTTTGACCTGTAAACTAATAGGACTGACCTGTGACAAGAAACAACAGTGTCTAATATTATTATAGTATTATATTAAGAATATTGACAAAATCCCCATAAAAAATTAAAAAAATAAGCATTTTATGGGCAGAAAATGTCTTGTCACACGTCATTCATTTACATATCACCCAAGGACCTGGTTGTACTTTGTACAGTGTACCTTTCGTACCCTTGTTAAACATATTCTTATTCTAGTGTGTTGCGTTCAAACTTCTCTTAGAAGTAGAATTTCTACAAATTGTCACTTAAGTAAATGTAACGAGGTAAGTGTAGCACGCTTTGGTGTTATTTTAAGGTAAAAAATGACATAGTGTTGCGTTAAAGTGTAACCAAACATACATGTTTGGACAGAACCAGCACCAACACTTGTATGCATTAGGGCACAGTAATGTCACTTGCATTACACTGCAAAATTAAGTAAGTCTCGAACACTTGCTAATGTCAAGCTCAAATCAAAACACAAACTCCTCTCTCTTTAGGGCCATAGGGTGCTCCCTCAGAAGCGCTGCCCCACACATTGGAAATGCAGTGTGAAGGCTAGGATATTGTTGTGAGCGGTGTTATCCACTTTGTTTGCTTTCCTATTTACTAAGCCAGGGCTGTGTTTTATTTTCTTTTCTCTTTTTTTTTCAGCACCCACAGGGAAGGGTAAACTAGTGAGGAAAACATACAATCACATACTACTAAATGAAGTAGTCTGATTGGTTCAAATTAAAGCAGTACCCTGTTTTTCACCTGTAGATGGTGCCGTACCATTGATTATGCTTTAAAGGTATAGTCAGCTATTGCAAGCTAAATGTAAGCTAATACACTTTTTGTAAAATACAACAAATATCTCCTCGCATTTCGCTATCTTACCGTTCTCTTTGCGTGTTGAAAAATCAGATTCTTCTACACAGCCCTGGCTCCGTAAATAGAAACAAAGTGGCGAACACCGCTCATATCAACAAGCCATAGCACTATGCTTTGCTTTACAATGTATTTCTATGTGTGAGGCAGCGCTGCGGAGGACCGCAGAGCGATACCGTTTCGATTTGAGCTCGAAGTTAGCAAGAATGACTGACTTGCCTTTTAAAGGTTCTATAAGCAGTTGCAGAAACGGTGTATTTTCTATTATTGTGTGTGTCTGTAGGCATTCCAATCTGCCCAGACAGCCTTGCACCTTAAAGGCTTTACAAATCAGCACCCAAACCAAAGTAAGTGTAAGTATTTCCTTTGTTCATAATATGACACAGTCCTTTTTATTGTAAGCATCTAAACGTATGATAAAACTATAGTAATTTAAATGTGTCCACTAAATAATCACTTGATATATATAGTTTATTAGTTGAGTGATTCATAAATGTTGATCTGTCTCACATCGGGGTTATACCCAGCCTCCTTCTATCGCCATGTGTCGTCCACCAAAGACCGGGTCACGGCTAAGATGGGTGAAGTGGAGCTTAATGTGGTCTATGGCAACATCGTCCATCAGAGTGTCGACGTCATAGTCAACACTACTGACTTCAGAAGACATGACGCAGGTACTCTCATAACCTGCTTCCATATCCAGAAGTCACGGCATATTTTCTGATGTTCCAGAGCCATTAGGGTGTGGCATTGACCTTACAATTGGAGTTTCCCTCGAGTGCATTTAGGGTGTGTCCAAATCCACTTTTGCTAGTTTCACAATCCTCCCCCGAACACAACTACAATAGCTGACCCTATATTGTTACTTTTGCGCGAAATAGCTTTGTAATGAAATGGCCATTTATTTGACTGTATATGAAAGCCAGTTGGTGCTATAATGTTTAGAATAATGAGATCCTGACATGGTTTGGCACCTAAACGCATATTCACAGCTTAATGGTACTTGTTTTCTTCCACAGGTGTTTCCAAAGCCATCCTGACAGCTGCTGGTCAAAGTGTCCAAGCACAGTTATTACAAGGTATAGCTAAACATACATTTAAATCAACCGTGCAGTTTCTTTTGCTGTATTTTACATCTTTTCATCTTTTGCTCTTGTAGCTGGCATTCCCTCAGACGGCATATGTACTACAGGACCTGGGGCTCTAGGCTGTAAAGAGATCATTCATGCTGCTTTTTATTGTGACGAGCAGTGTATTAGCAAGAATTGTGGAAAGATCTTGAGGCAGTGTGAGAGCAAATTCTACAAGTCAGTAGCCTTCCCAGCTGTCAACACAGGTAGTGTGTGTGTGCGCGCCCCTGGCAATGTATATGGAAACAAATGGATAATATAGTCAACCTATTTAACTTCATCCTGTGTCAACGTTCTAAATATAGTGAGCAGATTCCAGCAATGAAAAATTAACTATTTGTATTATTTATAAAACAGCATATTTTACAATGCGGTTGTCACATGTACTGTATATACTCTGTACTCTACCGTACCGCTAACACAATCCAGTGATTGACGTTTCAGCTAAAGATGCTCTCCTTAAACATGCGGTGCTCTTTAAACATTGCTTTAAGAAGATGTGTCATTCGTTATGTCGGTGTCTAACACAGGTGCAGGTGGAATGGACCCAGCCACCGCTTGTAAAGCCATGCTGGATGGCATCGCTTCGGCGGTGACATTAGTGAATCCAAAGGTTCTCTCTCATATCAGCATCGTCATGCTGCAGCAGGCTGTCTTCCAAGCCTTCAGGTTGAACCCTACAGATTCCCACAATGCATCATGCCTAAATCATACTTATGTATCATTAAGTTAGTAATGTCATGCATGTGATGTTAAGATGGTTCCTGTATTTAACCTTTATAAAGTCATTAAATGAAGTACCGCTAATGAGACTTGTACACTATACTTGTATCTAAAATGAGATCTTACAAATTTCTACAATTTTGCCAAATTGTCGACAACTATAATTTACATTTCAAATTGGACTGACTTTATTCTTCATTTTAACAATACTACTTACTGTATACTATATTATTTAAAAAAAGTTATTTTCTTTTTTTTTTGCAGCTCAGAGCTCAATAATCGTATTGGACAAACTGCTCCTTACCTCTCCTTTACAGGTGTGCATATGCATGTGTGTTTTCATATTCCTGTCTGTAGATTGTGGCTGGAGGTTTGTAGAAAAGGTCTACCTCAACATTGTCTTCTTTCTGTGTTCCTTTATAGATAAAGCCAAACATACCTTTAACCAGCTACAAAACAGAATCTCTCGTCCTACAAAACCTGTCCAAAGCCTCGGTGTGCGCCCACCCCCGGCTTTATTTGATGTGGTGGGCTGGGGGCCCGGTGCTATTGAAGCCGCCAAGAGTGATTTGGAGGCCATCGTGAAGCAGCAGCTGATACAGAGGGAGATTGACTGGAAGGATCTGTCCAAACTGGATCACGTGGAGCTGGATGCGCTTCAGGAGAAGGCCAGAGAGCTGGGTGTGAGCCTGGAACCCAACGGAGGTCAACCAGATGGGAACAGGTCAGGATCCAAGGATAAGGTGGTCCTGGTCATGCTGCAAGGCCTAAAGGAGGACGTGTTGATTGTCAAGGAGCTGATAGACAAAGCTGTCAGGAAGGTCCTTCAGAGAGACCTGGAGGACAACAAGAAGGCCATGCTGGCTCAGACGGTGCAGTGGATCTTGCAGGACCCTCAAGAAGACTGGCAGAAGTTGAACGTGGATGCCAACTACCTCCTCGAGCAGGCCCACCGGAATAGAGACGTGTTTGTAAAGATTGAGGTGAACGGCATGAAGCTGAAAGTGAACATGACCAAAGAAGAAGCCACAGATAAGCAAACAGGCCACACCTATAGAGTGAAAAGGGAAGAGGCTGAGACGGGTATGGCACTCTTTAGTGTATACTTAGGATGTGTAGTTCCAGTACCACTGTAATTACATCTGCTGTGCAAGTCATTGCCAATTGCTATCCTTATTTCTCTGTGCATATTAGTGACGTCAGGGTTTTTACAGCCCGTACTAACCCACTATAGCAGCCAACCCACAACAATGTGTTCATAACCCAAAATGCCAACTTGAGCCCGTATAGCGATATAGACATAGGATACCAATGTCTAATGTAATGCATGTCTCAAAAGGGACAGACACTGGCGTTAACGCGGTAGGCTACAGCAAACTGGGCAGTGTTGCAAGGGCCTCAGAGGACCTGCACCCCGCTGAATACATCGGTGCCTGTGTTCCAGAGAGAGGGGAAGAGCAGGCTAATCGCAGCCATGCCCGGGGTGGGTAATCGGGAGAATCAGGAGAATTCCCGGTGGGACGCTAGGCTTTTGGGCCGCTCTGGGATTTTTTTTTTTTTTTTTTTTTACATTTGTCACGTTAGTCTATCTTCTCTTAAAGTAGGCTACACATGTTCCGCATTCTGACACCGCAGCCTCG
>JAODUE010056721.1:0-17191 GCA_027564755.1 Amblyopsis hoosieri | reverse complement strand
CATATATATACACATATACACATACATACATATATATACACACATACACACACATATACACACACATACACACACATATATACATACATATATATACGCACACATATATACACACATATACATACACACATATATATACACACATATATATACACACACACATATACACACATATATATACATATATATACACACATATATACACACATATACACACACATATATACACACATATACATACATATACATATACACACATATACATACATACATACATATATACATATATATATATACATTCAACATAGTCTAAACGGGACCATCTTTATTGATATGTCAACTGATGGAAAATGCTCCATGTATAAGTGGCTGTAGAACCCACAGTCTAAGATAAAATGCAGCAGGCCTCTTCCTGGAAGAGAGCAATGACAGGTATAGGTGAGGGCTGCACAAGGCTGCATGTGATGCAGAGCGTGTACTCACTAGAACAGGACGTGGTTGGCCTCATGTCGCTCAAACCTAGCCGAGGTGCACATCGACCTTAGACAGAGAGAGAGAGAGTAATGACAGGACACCCATCTCCCACCACCTCAACAGTCTCAGCATCGCTGAAGATACAATCACCCAAAACATTTCTGTGAACGAGCTGAGATACAGGTAGCGTCTCAGAATGACTGTAAACCCCTCTGTCGGTCACCTGACAGGTGCTTTATGCTGAATCATACTCTGCACTGCGACTGTTGTCGTCTACCTGCTGAAATATACCAAATAGGCGTGTGGACTGTTCGAAAGACACATTAGAATACACAACTCATGAGGGAAACTCATGTCTTCCAACACAATACAGCAAAAACCGGTACCGCATTTTCTAGGCCGTCAGTCAAGCTTAACCTGGTCCTGCGACTTATGTGTATTTTGAATACTGCATACCAACTCTGGCCAAGATATGGCTTTGTATACATATGTGACAATTTATATTTTGGCTATTGCACCACCAAAAAAAAAAAAAAAAAAAAGGTTTTATATATATAAGTTTTAAATATATCAATATATATATATATATATATATATATATATATATACATACAGGTATATATATAAAAAGATGCACCATTGTGCAACTTTTTCCCCCCAAATGTATTTGTGTTTAACAGATATACTTATTTGTTAGGACCCAGACACCAATCTTGAAATTGTGACAATCCCAAATTAGGGCTGGGCGATTAACTATGTAACTTTAATTATTTAATGTTTTAGCCATTTGCTACTAAACCTAAATTATCCTGCTTTTAAAAATAGTTTTTACAAAAGTAAAAACTATTTATACTGTTAACTACAGCATACATGACATCTGCATGGAAGCAATATTGATAAATCAAACTCAAGCAAAAGCAAAACAAAGGCAAAATCGTTCATTAATCGTAATAGAGGTACAATGTTCAATTAATCGTGAATTAGATTTTAGGTCATATCGTCCAGCCCTATACCAAATGCATGGCCTCACGCAATGCAGACAAGCTCTCAAGCTCTTACAAGTATACTTTATTTCTCCTCTTGCTAATTTTGTGGGCGTGTCAGCTATTTCTGTATGGAAAAGACTATGCCAGAGTGCTTAGGAATAAGCTATCTTTATAACTACATCGTCTATGTGCTCAAACTGGTTCCCATGCAATATATTGGTGTAATTAAGAGATTATGTGGAAATAAGAATATTTGATATGTTTGGAACACTCATTTGTGATCTTAGCAGGACATCAATTGTTGTCTGTAGTGAGCTTCAGACTTTCACCACAGTAAACACACATAACATGTTTGAGGTATGCATATTGGATTCAAAATGTAAGGCAACAACCAACAAACAAAAAACTATGGCTTCGGAGTCCCTTCATTAGGCTAACTGTGAAGGCAGTGTTGGATGTATCCTATATACACACCAGTAGGATATCTTTCAAGAGCAAAGCCTTGTGGGATATGCCAGATGTAATGTAGTGCAAACTGACCTCAGCTGATGTTCTCTGAGGTGGGACAGCACATCCATGTGGTAGAGGTGACAGTAGATGGCATGGAGGTCCTGCAGAAGCAGAAAAAAAAAACACATGAAAATGATCAATAGAAATAGGTGTTGAGATTTAACAAATTATTTTGTACTGATCTTTGGCCTAGCCTGCACACAATATTTGTGCCACTGGACTGGTGGCGGCCACTTAGGAGGTTATCTTAGTATACTGTTACTCAACGTGGAACACAAAAGCACCATTGAAGTGGTGTGAGTGTCTAATACTACACAAAACAATGTGGTGTGTGTGTGTTAGCACTATTTAAATCACATCTAGCACTTGTTGAATGAATGTTCCCAATCAAAGTGACACTCAGAAACCAGACAAGCAAGAGGTATGGCAGTATGCAAACATGGGTCACAGAAACACTCAACATGCTTAAAATAGAGTTCTATCAGGGCCAGCTGTCAAAACATTAATGATCTGATAGAGTGCAGCTTGCATGAACAGGAACAGGTTCATGTAAGCATATGGCTGGGCAGGCAATGGCCATTTAACATACAGGGCAGCTTGTCTTAACAGGTGGACAGACAGTATGGCTGGGTGGTCACTGGCCACTCACACACACACACACACGAAGAGGGAACACATTCCAATGCATTACAGTACCAGAGCACATTCCACCTGTGAGTAGCCTAATGCATAACACTGCCACAATGCTTTCAAATGCTCCACCATCCTTAAATACAAAACATGATCGAACAATCTAATACAGTAAAATATTTAGTCCAAAACACATTACATTAATAAATAGTACTGAACGGACCTGCCATTGCATTCATTTCATACAAGCTGGCAGACTTTCCTTACATTCTGTTTATTTATTTATATATATATATACACACACTCTAATTAGCCTAGCTCTCAAAATAGCCACTCCATGCTGCAAGGACTCGACTGACGGATCAATTCAACCAATAGGAGCTGTGTATAACCTGCATTAGCAAATGACAGTGTTGAAAGAAAAGCCCGTCTCTATGCTTACAGCTAGGCCAAGCTAGTTGAAAATGAATGTTTTGATTAGGCTAGTGCAGCGAATGGAACTCCGATGTGGATTTTTTCTTTACACAGGGTAAATGTGCATACATACGATTAAAATAAAAGAATATTCAAATCCCAAAATTGAAAATCTACTTATAACAAACGAATACCCGAATATCCGAGTATTATGGGCCAGCCCTAGAAAGTATATAAAAATGTAAACATATAATTAATAGTGGGAAAATAATGTTATCAATACACTGTGGAGCAGTTTTAGTCATGTAGCCCATTAGAGTTGGGACAATAGACAATGCCATTGTCCATCGCTGATGGCTGATGGACATGATGTTGAGCAGGCATCATACTAAAAATAAAAAAATAATAAAAATAAAATAAAAATGAGTGGTCAAAAAGTGGCAAAGCAGTTTTCAGACAAAGTAATGAATAGCTACTGAAACACTTTTCATTAAAAGCTCACCTAATTGCTGTGATCAGCATAATCAGGAAGGATCACCTGTACTTCTCTTCCACTCTCTTTCAAACCATGGATGTATTTATTATAAGAACTGGATATGGTATGTAAAAATGGCGGCCATTCATTTAAAGTAGAGTGCTCAAAAGCCCATATGCAACTGCATTTACATTTGTGCTGTCTGGGACCTAGATCGTAACGACCACACAGTGCCATATGTGGATGTTATAGTATTATAAAAAGAGGGCCATGGGTTATCCACACCACGTTTGTATTGCGTAACGTTGAACCAGCACATGAGCTAGCATGTGTGAACGCTCGTTAGCGTGTACGTGCCTATATGTGTATGTGTGTGAAAGAATTAAATAATTACATTGGTTGAAAGGATTGAACGCAATTCATTATTATTGCCCATCTGTAAATTCTCAACATATAGGCTAATTTAGGTGCATTTTTTTATTCAGGCCTGCATGTTATGATGCTTCTGGTTATACCTACTAGCTAACTGTCTATGAATATGTATGTTATGAATCTGGATAACTCTTATAAATACAATACATCCATGATGGATTCATTCATCAATACAAGATGGTTCTGAGTGGTTGTTTGAACATGTTTTGATCATTAGTCATTTAATGGTCTCAGTTCTCATAGTAAAAGCTCCCAGAGTTCTATGCACCTCTGTTGCTATGGTTGCGTATGTCCCTTAGCCGACCATCAGCGCGCACTATGCTCGTACACTGTCGTGACGTCAAACAAAACAATGAGCTTTACTGGGCTCTACCTATTTTTTATTAAAAAAAATCTAACTCATTCACATTTAACTTCATATTATAATGAATAGTTTATGTATGAGTGTGGTGTTTATAATCGTTTTATAGGCCCATGTTTTTCCATGGCCGTCAATGTCAAAGGCTGCAGTACAGGCGTTGGCCACCATACCCACACAGACATGCGAGCAGTCTCAGACATACATAAATTGGTGGATGCAACACCCACGGCATGGCTGTCAGATATGTAATCGATGTACACAATGTAGATTAATTGACAGTGTCAATTCATCTGCGTAATGTACATCTATCATCAAATACAGTATCTCTCTTAGGCTACAGCTGGCAATGCAATCATTGTATTATGCTAACATAATGCTAATGAAACGACTATAGTTTACTGGTCGTGCTCACTCACTCAATTTGCTGTAGCCTACCTACCGAGATACAGTTGGTTGTTCGCTAGCTGTTTTGCTAGGGCGTGTGATAGAAGTTCCCCATGTTCACATGCGCCATCGTCATCTGTCCATCTTTTGCGTGAATAATATGAACACAATCCTGCACAACACTTAAGTGGCTGACCTCTCTCATCAATATATGTAGGCTACCTTACTACTTATGCTTAGTTTTTTGTGCTAATTTAAGTGGTTCTTTATGATCGTTTACCACTATGTCACACTTAGCACATCAGCATAAATTAATTATCTGTATCTTTACAGAGAAAATATTAGTTTCCTATATTTTTTAAAAATTGTACACGGCACTTTTAAGCTTTGATAAGTAAGGTGCTTACTATATCGAAATCGTCATATTTGCCACACTAATCGCAATATTACTTTTTGATCAGTTCGTGCAGCCCTATATACCGTACACTCACGTGAAACTACATTGTACGCAGTCACAATATGATCTCTATAATACAGTAACAGTATACAATGTTTCATACGGCTATTCATCTAAATAGGAAGTTTTAAGAATATATCTGTATAGCCTAACTTTTCAAGATACATTCCATTCAAAATAAGGTCTGCTCAAATTTCTATATTCTAGCCAAGTTGTGCTGGTTGTCTCTCTCTACATTGAATACCTCCACCTCCAAATATGGAGACACTAGCCTACTGTAGAAGTTTTAACATTATTGGGGAAAAAGTATGGAAAAAATACAATATAGTATAGATGGCAATATAGTTTGCATCCTAACCTTGGGTACTACTACAATATTGAAAACTCAAAGTTCACACTAATAGCCTAATGTGAAGAATATTGTACATTGACACAAATCTGATCATAGAACAGAGAATGAACAGTGGAATGGCAGAGGAAATTAACACAAGCTGTAAAAGAGGGGTGGTGAGAAAGAGAGGAAGTCAAATGAGAGAAAAAGAAGGAAGAGAGAGACAACAGCTCAAACATTTGAGATCAGCAAGTCTCATTTCTCACAGTTTTATGTTTGATCGTGAGAAGCCACAGCTTAAAGTCCTTGAGTTCCCTATGATTTGGGGAAATATGAGAGAAAGATGGACATTCTGATCTAATTTCACTGCAGCCCATGGTATCTGTTTCTCCTAAACAGAGAGATATTAACCAGCTGGAGGTATAGTTTTAGCATATGGCCTCATTTTGGAGAGTGCACCCTCTTCGCTGGTTTCAAGACACATGCCCTTATATATTGGCTGCTGACACAAGGTCTATCGTTCCCCAAAAATAACAGATTTGGTAGACCTCCGTGCTTGAATTCATTTCGCGCCAGCTCCCGTCTGTGCGGTAGCAGTTTATTTTGGTACACTCTGTGTTTCTTTTAAGTTGTAGGCTCCCCGTGGACTTAAAAAGCTCCGTCCTGCCAGCGCATATTTGGTTCATTGAGGCCTTCTATAAAAAGGATGCCAGCCATGCTAATGTGATGTGATGCAGCCCCACACACCAACATCAAGAGTGCTTTGACAAGAAAAACATGACACTAAAAGTAGCAACCTAAAAATTTATTATAATATAGGCTATATGTAGGCTATAGGCCACACACAAGAGAGATCTGTTAAGACGCTGGATGCTACCATTTAAATTAGGTTGTGGAGGAGAAAAGGGAGGGCAGCCTGGCCAGCTGTTACAAGACCTCCTCCTCCACAGAGGAAGACGCAAACGCAAAGCACCGAGCCATGGGAAGGCCGACAGAGAATGTGGAACCGTATTGACGTCAGACCACAGCTAACTGGTGTAGTGTGCACAGTGAAACTGTTGGAGCAAGCACTACTCAGTCGTGTTGCTGACTGTGTGTGACTGGGAGGGGCATTACGATCCTGAGCCAGTCAGCTAGCGTGCTGGTTCCTCTCGTTCATATTAGAGTTTAATTAAGTCAGCTTAGCTTTCCTTAAAACACCACTGGAGGCAAACATCCGAGTATGTCTGTGTGATATACTGTAAAAACCCACAAACACAAACCCTCAACCCTGGAACCCACTACCCTGCATGTTTTAGATGTCTCACCTGATTCACATTACGGATCATTATCAGGCTACTGCAGAGGTTGATAATAACTTATTCATGTGAACCAGGTGTGTTGGAGAAGGTGTGCAAGATAGTGGGTCCCCAGGACCAGGATTGGGATAGCCTGCTCTACACGTTAAGTCCGATCTATAGCTCTGCCCAGCCCCCATGCAGGTAACACACACACACAAAATGAACTCCCCCTTTTCAGGTATTGATTGCTGTAATCCAGGGCATCAATAGGCCCAGACAGATAGGCAGGATGTCCTAGGAGGGATCTCAGCTTTGCCACTTCAATCAAACATCTCCTAGGGGAGCGGACGGTAACTTAATCACCACCTCGCCCACAGCCATCGTTCCCTTTAGTTCCTTCTTAACAAAGTAGTACGCATGCTTGGACTTGAACAGTGGGAGGCAGTCCTAAACTGATCTTGCTTAATCCACATTTGAAGGATATTTTAGTCATTTGTACTTTCAACAGTTGGGCCAAAATGGTCGGGGGAACTCTGACGATATCTCAGTGTGCATAAAAATGCCTTCAACCTCTTTCTGCATTACCATAAAAAAAGACTGCAAGACGTCAGATGAAGCAAAGTGTCCAGCAACAAACCAATACGTATCCAGCCAGAGAATTGCATGCATAAACCGGTATTATTTTATCACCCCAATCAATAAAAAAGCCAATGAACCCAATGTAAACAAAAGTGTAGGTGAAGAAATTAAAGGGACCAATGATTATCTAATGCAGATACACACACACACTCAGGTTCAAAAAGAGCAATTGTTCTGGTGGCACTACACAGTACATTACTAACATTCCTCCCTTGAGACAGGAACACAGAGCATACTCTCCTTTGTGACCTTTGACACGTCCTCCCTAGTGATGCTCTCATATGTAATTAAGATGGCACTGGCTCAGGAGAGTCAGCCATTACCTCATCAGCTGATAGTGGAATATTACTGAACCTTGACTTATGGAAACGTATAAAGCTTAAAAGAGTTGCCAATAACAAGATCTCACTTAGTAGCACTGATTTGAAAACAAGGTCTCTATCCAATGAGGGATTTTAATAATTGACTCAATTCAGAATTAAGGGCATAAAATAAGTAAACTATTAAATTACCATTTTATTTAACTTGAAGGATCACAGCTACTGTTGAGCATGATTTCACAAAACTGGTTCAATCATCAAGCTAGTCAGTAATGCTCATGCTCCTTGCTTCCTCTTATGGTGCGTGCGTGCGTGCGTGTGTCGACAGGAAACATGCATGACTGCAGAATCTATAGTGCTGCTGCTGCCACCTTCTGATTTTCTCTCTAATGTACAACATTAACAGCTACTAAGGGTTTGTCCACCATAGTTCCACCAACATGGAACTATCACTGTGCCAGTCTGCCTCTGTTCTAGAGCAACAATGTCACATTTCATAACTAAGGTAGCCTTAGTTATGGCTACCTTAGTTAAAAATAGACTTAGTGCTTGGTGGTTTTATACAACAACATACTAACTTGCCATAAACTGTATATGGGACTGGGTTAGAAAGAAACTCCCCTTGATTCAAAGAGTCTTCTGACATCCTGGGGAGAACCCTGGGGCCTCTGTTCCAATGTTGCATAAGCACAGAAAGGCTATGTATGCTGGTTTTCATGTACACATTGCTTAAAAAAACCAAGGTACCGAGCCGTGGACTTGGTGAACCGTTACACCCCTACGATTAACTGTTTATTTTGTAACACTTTTTTTATAGTCTCTTTATAGATGAGGCCCCTGTAGGGCTGGGCGATATGGACCAAAATGAATCTTGATATTATTGGGCTGAATGGCGAGATATTAGATACTCAATTGTAAGCCAACTAGGACATGTGAGATGTCACAAATGCCTAAATTTATAAGCCTTTTATTACAAAAAGTTCAAATGCATACAATATTTCCTCTACCTGTTTACTAATATTTTATCAAAATTTACATTTAATATCACAAACATATTAAATAAAAGTAATATATTGCCTACTACAGCTAACGGTCTGATTTAAAATGTTGTTCACAGGTTTGTTTTACAATACAGCTTTGCAAATATCAAATGTAAATCTTTATAAAACCCATTTAGTTGTTTAACTCAACAGAGAGTACAGTCCCTGCTGTAGGCCTATCCATATAATTAGACGGGCTGCACTAAAAGCAATGGACTTCCTAAGCTTACAAATTAGTCTCAGCAATGAAATTAGTCTCTTACACTAATATTTTGTTATTGTTGTACTGTTTGTGCACATACCAGATATACTGAGATAGCTATCCTTTAGCATAGCCTAGAGACATAGCTGAGAAACTAACAAGCCATTTGTATCCGCATTGTGCAAAGTTGCATCTACAGTTTAAAACTGGAGCCTTATAAATTAAGCTTGCAATTCGCGTTGTTTTAAGGCAGAAGAGATGGCTTTCCAGTCTGGTTTGGAGCACTGCGTCCTCCACGATGTTCAACAATCTGTTCATGTCACTGTTGTAAATTATGGAAGAGGGTTTTCCGCACTTGTTGCCACATATAGCGCTCAACATTACTGCTGCTCACCAGTTATTTTAAACCTGAACCATTTCGATATGATTTAGCCATTCTTCATCTCCTTACAAATAGTTTGCTTGTTGCTGTCTTTTTCCATGGTGCACTTGCAAAATGTGTTACCGTACTGAGTGGGAGCGGAGTTCGGTAATGCAGACAGTGAAAGCTGAGAATACCTACCGGTAGCACTACTTTTCTTTGGGTTATATGAAATAAGGATTATTTTACACAATAAATAGTAGCCTAAACCAGGGTTTCAAAAGATGGACGATATGGCTAAAATTTATGTCACGATAAATGTTGTAATTTCGGTCGATACAGAATTATTCCGCTATCAGTATGAACAATACAAGTCTCAGAAAAAACTGCTAAGAACACCCACAACGGAGTACTTACAAACATCTGAAAAATGCATTTGCTAATATTAAGCCTTTCTGTTACATTTGCTGTTAGGTGAGAGAGTTGATAAAATTGTTTGGCAGGTGAAAATAGCCCATACTGCTTAGCACTGACTGCTGTCAAGTCATCACGCACAGTTTCTATTCTTTATGTTCGCCTTGAATACAGCTGGCAGGGCTCTACACTGACTTTTTACCTCAAGGTCCTGTTAAAACATTTAGGAGCAGACAAAAAATTTGGAGCACAGCCAAAAACAAGGTAGCACAGTCGAAATTGTTTTACTTAATACATTTTATTTATTAAGGGCAAGCATAACCGTTATGTAATTATTCACCTATAGTATTCTGTTTTCATTGTATTTTAATGTCTATAATGTGATGTCTGAATGGCTTGGTTTTTGACAAAGGACAGATGATTAGGCCTACATTATCAGGTTTGACCTATCACCTAACATAAAATATCTGCTGTAGTAGATTTGATCAATTGTGATACGGTAACATATAGCGTATATTAGCATACTGTATAGCGTATATTGTATTTTTTCTACACTTTTTCCATATTAATGTTAAAACTTCTACAGTAGGCTAGTGTCTTCATATTTAATGTGGATGTATTCAAGGTAGAGAAGGACAACCAGCACAACTAGGCTAGAATATAGAAATTTGAGCAAACCTCATTTTGAATGGAATATATCTTGAACATTTCGGCTATACAGATATATTCTTATAACTTCCCATTTAGATCAATAGCCATATGAAACTATGTATACTGTTAATCTACTATAGAGATCATATTGTGACGGCGTACAATGTAGCTTCACGTGAATTTACGGTAAACACAGGTTTTTACCATAATTATGCAAACATGCAACACAATTTAAACACTGGCTGGCGGCGTGATCGCAGTCACACATCCACCTCTAACCATACGAGCATGAATTGTTCGCCAGCATTTTTCCCACCAGTTTTGCTAGTGTCTTGCCTGTAGCTTTAGCAAGCTGTGATGACGAGGTAGCTACAGTAATACGGGTTTGTGTTCAGCTCCGAGACTCTATTCAGACAGCTGAACACACTTTTCTTTGCATGTGAATGGAGTGTAGTTATGCTAACAATAAACACAATTACACACTCACCCTGTTGGAAGTGGAACCACGTTTGGAACAGGTACCGGTATCTAGTGCGTGCCACACAATTTTCATTGTGCACGGGGATTTCATAACAACGCATATTTGAGCTGCGAACATAGTGGCTAAAGTCACTCGCACAAAGTGCGTCTAAATATTTTTTCACGTTCGCACACAAACATTTTTAGTCGTATTTACGAGTGAAATGGTCACACTATAGAGCCCCGTTAGCTGACTGCTGAATGCACTGAACCCTCGCTCCTGACTCCACTGTTCAGCGTTAACAACGATTCAAGTGCAGGCAGGGAGAGACCAAGAGTGAAAAAGGACAACTCAAAATAATTATAAAATAAAATATATTTAACTAACTGGTAATTATGGTGCCGACTAGCAAAAGTAACAACGTCAAATAACCAAGCACATACAGTAGTTAAGGTTATTGGTCAGAATTTATTTTTTAAATGAGCATCCCTATGCATAACTCAGCACTTTATTCTATAGCAGTGGTGGAAAGGGCCTGGGTTAAATCCTAAGCAGGTCTAGTGTTGCCTATGAGAATGAGAGCATTCCCATAGAGGCATAACATACAATACAAATTGTGTGTGGGCAGCAACAGCAAGGATTAAACTTCTAAAGACATGGCAGGAAATTGACATTTTGACACAAAGCCCACTAAAACATATTATTGCTCACATACTAACAAGCAGTAGTAGTGGCAGACAGTGGCGCCTAGCCAGACAAGAGGAAGCTGTTTCTGTACAGAGCCTCCCCACCCACAACATATTTCACCCAAAGCCCTTCACAGACCGCTCCATTGACAAGGAATTAATGATGCATTCATGGAGAAATGCCAGTAACTGCACACGTCAGAACGAAATCACTTTAAAAACTGTTAGGTGTTTCTTATTTTTCCTTGGAGTTTGCCTTTCATGTGCTTCATGTGATGAGTTGAAAATAATTAATGAGATTGGAATCTGTGTGGCTGCACGCAGGCACGCACGCACGCACGAGCGCACACACACACACACACACACACACACACACACACACACACACTTGCTAAATTTTGTTATAATGTCATCCCCCCCTCATTTATCATTTGACAAACATAATAAAAAAGATATCTGGAGCCCTATTATGCAGTGTTCCAGCCACGTGGTTCAGTCGCCAAGCTGCCTCGAGTGGCGCTTACAGTAGGCAGAGACGATGACAACCCATCCATTCAGGCCAACAGAACAAACAGATATAGGCTAACATCCTGCTGGTTATGGACAGCTTTTTAACATTTGCCTTTGTGTCAACATAGAGCTGGGTGGTAACACGACAATATCAATATTCAGGTTCCATTTACTGAATCATTGAGACACTTCAAAAGAGTTATTCAACTCGTACTGTATACGTGGGAAATGGGGTACAAGACAGACAATAGCTCAATAGAAAGTAGAGGTTCATTTCTACATAACATGAGTAAACATAACAACATAAAAGGCAAAGTCATAACATAACAGTATCATATGGTACAGAGTTTACAGAAACATACTGTATATGACACCCTTGCCAGGATTATTATGTTTAAAAACATTGTTTCGACTTTCCACACAATCTCTTTAGTAGAGATTAAATCAGCCATGTGAAAGCTGTAGGCTAGTAAATTGTACTGTAACTGTAGGGGACCCTAGGGCCCACGAGGCTAGCTATGATCCTACAGTATTATACCCCCAGACGGGATCACATCCTACAACACAGAGGCTCTCTGGTAATCCCCTGTGTAGCGTGCACTAAGACCTTTATCACTGGCAGCATCAAGTACGCCTGCAGCACTTAGAATTTAAATCCTTGTCTTTCTGCCAAAGGCTCAGACTCTTTCCTACAAGCCACTGAATTGGAGAAACAAACCACCATCAGACAGAGTGAAAGGAGAGTTTTAAAACCACTGGCACAACAGGTTTTAATAAAGACCAACATCAAGCTCTCAGAGGAACCGGATTAATTGCAATTAAACACAAAGTAGATCTTTCAGCAAGTCACTGACTATGTGGAGCTACATTTGCCATGGAAGTGAAATCACGGTAAACTGCTGGATCCCAAGAGTTTCCATATATGAAAAAGGAAAGGAGTGGAGTTTATAAAAGGCTAGTGACGGGGGCAGGGTTGGCATTCTGAGTTATGGAAAGAGTGTGTGGGGGGGGGGGGGTGGGGGTTGATAATAACTGTGTGGCTTACAAAAAGATGCTGACTTCACTGTAAAAATCCATTTGATGGAGAGCACACTCTGGCTTGTTGTTGATTTTCAAGGTGTGAATCAATGAGTTTGAGTGGAATGACATGAATTTGTTAATTTGTTTGTAGCAAAGTGGACAGACTAACAGACAGGTGACAGGTCAGAAGGCCATAACTGAGACCAATATTGTTAGTAGCAGAAACCAAAGCAAAAATGTCAGTGGACTGGCACGTTATTAGAACCAATCAAGAATCAAACTGTGGAAGGAAAGCTTGTGGCCATTTTTGTCTGAAAGACAATAATATTGGCTGTCTATTTTTAGTAAGTTGTAATTGCACACATTTTATATAGGATCAATACATTTGCCTACTTTTTAAATAACTGAAATGTCAATTATCCAAGGTTTTGTGTCAGTCACCCTACAGCATACTTGTTGTCACCCTACAGCATTCTTGTCTGCACAATCACAAAACACTAGCCTATACCTAAAATAGGCATTCGTCATTCGCCACATCTAGCCTACAGATTATGACATACCTCATGCCCCAACAAGCTGTTGGGTCTTTAGGTTTCACACTGTTTAAAGACCTGAAACCTCTGCATAAAATCTTTTCACAAGTACCTACTCATTTCCATCCCCCGTTTTAAACTAACTTTTTGGAAGAAGCAATATAATTTCCCAGAGTAAGCACAGCAATTTCTCATGAGTGCCATTGCCTTGTTGATTTAATAGTAGTAGATAGTTGAGATAGTTGAGATAGTTGCCTCAGTTATAGTTGAGCTTAGAGAATGTAGTTCAGTCAGATCATCAGCTGTTTTACAAGATTTGCAGGATGTACAAAATGTGGTAGATGTGAATAATCCACTGCCCCCATGGATCATTTGGTATTTTCTGAAATGAACAGAGAATTCCAGCCTGGACAGCCTCTAAAGCTTGTAAAAATTGCAACAAAAAAACAGCAGAAAATACAATTCATAGATCTGTCAAGCCATTAGTATTGATTGGCAAGTGATTATTTTTCTAGTTGTACAAGCTTTTCTATTAATTATAATCATGTACGTTATAATGTAAAATAAAACCTAAATTGTATCATTCCCACATTATTTGTCTCAGTGCGTGTAAGGTATTGTAAACAGTATATTGTTAATATATTAGATCAGACGCCCACCAGATGGAAGTAAAAGACCACATATGATGTAAGGTTGGAACTTGTTGCGTAAATGACCAATATTTATTTTAAGTTATCAGAAACAGAATTGTATAGATTCAAAATTACCACTGAAGGGTAAGGGAAACAACAAAGGATTGAGACATAACATTTGACACGTAAATTAATTTACCTTACTGTACCAATGTTAGCTGGCTAGGCTATATGCTACCGGTTTGCTTGCTATCTTGTAGCTTGTTATGATACTGGATAGCGGATTACGGTTACCTTTCATTTCTGCTATCGCAGAAAATATAGGAGGACTATTCTTTCTTACCATAAACGATGAAGTTATATTGCCAAATAAAGAGAAATTGGACAACATCTACTTTGAGTATTGTTTTAGAAGCATTAAGGTCTCGTATTTGAGATGCATTAGGAACAATAGAGTCGCAGAAGTCACCAACTTGCTGCAGAGTCAGTAGCTACAGACCTCCAAACGTTGTGTGGCCTTCGGATTAGCTCAAAAACAGTGCGTAGAGAGCTTCATAGAATGGGTTTCCATTCCTGGTCACCTTGTGCTAAAATCACAGCTATAGTCTAACCCAGTCACATTAGACTCATGTTGCATTTGACTGTTATATTTTTGTGTTTTCATGTACTCATCCTGGCTGCACAGTATTAACCTCACATTACAAATGCAAAAATCCCCTTCCTATCTTAAAAAGGTAGCATATTCTTTGTAACATTTTCAACTCAGTCAACTAGAATGATCAGAACCTTTAGTTTAGTTCCTGTGCCCCAATGTTAAATGGTTGACCTTTAAACTAATACTAGGGGTGTAACGGTTCTGAAACCAAAATCTAAAACGCGATACAAACGGCCACGGTTTTGTGTCCCGGTTTCGGAATACAGAACCGCGGTCCGCACACAGACACACACCCAACCTGCTACAGATGCCGCCTGTTGTGCTCAAAAACCTATTAGAGCGTCTTCCACCATTGAGACATTTAAGTCTCTTCTAAAGACACACTTGTACTCTTTAGCATTCAAGTAAGTTCTGGGACACTATGCTAAAACTGTCTTGTTTGTTGTGTTTTATTGTTTTTTTTGTTTTATTTTATTTATTAATTGTATTGCATTGATGTGTACAGCACTTTGGTCAGCATTTGCCATTTTTAAATGTGCTTTATAAATAAAATGGCTTGACTTGACTATACAATGTAATTAAGTAGGCTATAACTAGTGCACACTGACTTTAAAGTCAAATAGGCTACCCATTTGGCATCAACTAGAGATAATCCTTTGGATGTTAGTAGCTCCCTCACACACAGAAAACATTGACAAGGAGAAGCTGTTTGCATATGGTGCAACACTAGAATACTAGATACAATACTAAAATAACTACATAAAACATTTGCCACTAAATAATTGTAATGTTTTCATAAACTTATTTGTAAACAATGGTGCGCTATACATTTTGGTATATAACTTTGCTTAAATCATTGAAATATATTTTTTATGACATGTTATTCATTCATTACATTAATACCAATTCTAATAACGTCAGAATTAATATTCAATTACTTAATTATATTTTTATGTAGGCATTGAGCCCATCATCCCTACTGACCCGTTCTTCCTTACTTTTCCTCCGCATAGCCTACTATAGCCTCTACTGTATGCGGTATGCATGATCTGGTGATTCTGGTAATAATTGTCGACACATAGTCGGTAAAAATGTAACACTTATCTGGCAGTGCTTTAGGTTATACCTTAAGAAGACAGACACTTCTGGAGTAGTGTGCAATATTTGTGCTCATGTACAGATAATTCACACAAAAGATGGATAGACAACGATGGTGCGTGTGCATGTAAATGGCTACACTGCATTGCCAACACACACGGGCCCTAGCAATACACCTAGCAAATCAACAACCACATCACGATAGGCTACACCAAAGTGAGTAAGCAGTAAACCAATTCCTTATTTTGTTTTGTTTTTAGCATTAAGTTAGCATAATACATTGCCTATGTTACCCAATAGCGTATGGGTCTAGAGGCTACTAAACAAACACATTGTTCTATCGGGTGCAGAGAGATGTGCTACTTATAAATTCACCTACATTATAGTTTGGTTTGGTAATGCAGATTGACAGCCAGGGCACGAGAGGGTCTGCATTCTCTGGTGCATGCGCCTGTGCGTGTGTGTGTAACAGAAGGAAAAGAGAAGGTGAGCAGCCTAATCATCTAATATAGTAATATAATAATGTAGCAATCGAAACCGCAATGTGGCGTTGTATGATTATGTAACCGCAAAAGCCTGCGATTATTTATAAATAATCTTCATGCACTGCGTGCATGACAACCTGCGTGTATTTGCTGCATGCAAGCGCAACACCCATAATAAAGGTTACTGTCAGATATTGAGATATAGGTCTCCTGTCAATTTAGGCCCCCCTGCCTTGAGAAGCGCAACGTGTTATAAAAACCACCCCAACCGGGGGGAAGCAGTAGAGCTCTTTATTTACTTTGCATTGCGTGAAGCCGGCTCGTTGGCTGTCTATTTTTGTCTCCTTAACGGCTCAGTCAAGATTTTAATGTTCGGGCAGACAGACATATTATTTTGAAAATGGATGCAAACTAGCATGTAGAGGCTGACTTGATGCAAAAGAAAAATGCAATGTTTGGTGTTACTTTGAGATCAGCGACGTCGCAGAAAGGTAGGCTACTGTGTAAAACATGGTTGGAATAGGTAGATTTCCCAAATGACTGGTCAAAGTTTTGACCGCTATGTCTGTGGCACCATGCAGTAAAAAAAATACAAATGTAATAGCCTGGGTTCAATTGGCCGTGTTTGCTTTAAACACAGCCTTAATCAAATACCGCAATCCAAAATGGGCGAGGTTTGGAAAACAGAAAAAAAAAAAAAAAAAAAATATATATAAAAAATAATATATATATATATACACATATATATACA
>JAODUE010056700.1:0-17196 GCA_027564755.1 Amblyopsis hoosieri | reverse complement strand
CTATCACTCTCTCTCTCTCTCTCTCTCTCTCTCTCTCTCTCTCTCTCTCTCTCTCTCTCTCTCTCTCTCTCTCTCTCCTTAAAGTCTCTGGCGGCCTCATTACGGGCACGTCGCGATCTGGGTGCGCCAGCAGCTATTTCTCCTCATGCTGCTCAGAGTTCTCTTCCCTGACACACACACACCCACCGACACACACACACGCATACTCTCTCAGAATGAGATAAAATAGATTAACAACTCTGAGTGACCATAATGTGGGTAGTCATGCACATACTGTACTGTTACTGTACACAAAAATGCATTCTAACACAACTCTCTGTTAAATACATGCAAGTTAAAAGGTGCATTGGAACTGAAAGTGTCATTGCAGTTCTCTCGCTCTCTCTCTCTCTTTTTGTCTCTCTCTCTTGCACCCTGGAAGTGTCAAGTTAAGTCTTTCAGATAAGTGGAGTCAAGCTCAGTCGTAAAGCCAGTCAAGTGCAATCTCAGAGCAGGCAACAAGTTGAGTCCTCACGACCCAACTCTAGTCAACTGTAGGTCCCAATAAGTCTCAAGGCTACAGCTCACAGCACACGTCCGTCATTATTGTATTACCTACCAGCCATTACAGTAAAAGCATCCGAACACACGGTTGTTATGTATAAAATCACCATGGAAAGACACACAAAGCTGAATGTTTCCAAATGTATGTTCGGTCAGCAAATCCTACCTGCTGCATTTCTACACATATCCAAAACAGCTGAGTGTGAACGGCGCATAAAAAGAGCTGGACCGAGGCTTTATGATTGAGTTTTAGATGGCTGCATAAAAACAGTTAAACAAATTAACAGCACATGGAGATGTCAGGCTTTAAAAATGTGGACGTATCAGCAGATTTTACTTAATGACACCTCATCAAACCCTTTTTTAATACAACACTGCACAGGTATACCAGTGTCTGTGTGAGTGTGCGCTGTAAATTGGTAGAAAGTCAAATGTATTTGTGTGTGTGCGTGCGTGCGTGCTAGTAAGTCAAATGTGTGCGTGTGTGTTTGAAGCGTGCAGGCTTGTTACAGTCATATCATGAATGAGACACCAGAAACCCACCAGAAAACATTTTACAGACCAGCTCTCTCTCTCTCTCTCTCTCTCTCTCTCTCTCTCTCTCTCTCTCTCACACCCATTCACACGCACATGCACACGCACCACACACACCATAATCAATGTGCTACTGCCTGCAGAAAGCAGCAGTGCATGGCTCTGTGTGTCTGACCAGAGAAGGTGACATATGAAGATGTCAAATATCTGATGGCTATTCAGACCCACCCCACCATACACATCCCATTACTGCATGACCAAACCGTGACAAAACATCCAGAAATGTATTCATCGATTCAAGAATAATTTGAATCATTTAAATTGACAACACATTGAACAAGGCTGTAGGCATTAGGCCAATGGGCATAGTGGCTCCTATTAAATATAATTGCATGCTGCCAGAACAAGTGCTTCAGGAGATATACTGTAGCTTTTAGTTTGTACAACCTAATGTACTTCCTTGTTTGCTCTTTGGGTTCATATTACACCAGATCACTGTATGCCTGAAGGTCCCCATCCCCTTACATTGTTAATAACATTCATCCTGTTTCACATGCAGATACATCACAGAGACATACGGCTGGTTTTTGGGTCACGGAGGCCTGGATGAACTGATGTTCACATTTTCTTGGCACCACCATTCTTTCCACCATGACTAAATAAATATATATTTATTAAAAACAAATGTGAACATTTACCATCAAAGACATAGGAATACATCAATACAGCAATGAATCTATCACTCAACATGACCATTCTTTATCTCTCCCTTACTTCGTACATATGAGTAAATGTTAAAAAAGTGAACTAAGTTACTTGTTTACTTAGTTTACTTGCTGAGGAAGGTGAGGAGTGACAAGACATGCTGTACTAAATGATAATTTTTTGGTAAAAAGTGTATTATCTTACAATCACTGACTACAACTTGAACTGGTTTTAATATTTTAACATAAAAGCTTCCACAGTGTTTAATTAACATTAAATCTGCAAGAGCTTGTTTAAAATTAATTAAGTGCATTATACATTAAGCATATTTACTCCACTTCAATGGATCCGTGTTCACGTGTAGCATTTTCGACTGGGCGTGTTCACAGCGCATTGCTGCCTCTCATAGTCCATTAACGGCACTGTTTATTCAGATCTGAGTATACAGTTTCTTGGTATATTGCCAAGTCAGGTACATTTTGCAAATCAACGTCTTTACGTAACTGGTGACGTCGGTTACGTCGATTAATCATCCCAGCTTTAGATAAGACACTCACCAACGCTGCCTGCGTAGAAGTCCCTGCCCTCTGGGGGGAGCTGCAGGAGCCCAGAGGCACGTACAACTATTCTATTTCTTTGCTATACTGCCATGTTTCCTAGAACTACTTGCACTTGTTCCCATTGCCATTTGCACATGGCACGGTGGCATTGATGTATCTGTGTGCTGTGAAAGGCTGTCAATTTCATCTTGTCTTGAAATGTTTATATGGCTGCAATGTATTGAGTATATAACACCCTTCATTTGATCTTATTGTGTGTGAACTATATTCTTTCAAAAAACCACCCTAAATCTGAGATAAGGTTTAGACAGATTAGTTAATTTATGGTGATTCATACCATATACCCAGACGTCCCTGGGACACGTCATTTTCTGTGACAGTTTTCATGTCTGATGTGGAGGTTGCGCTTGGTATATTTTTTTGTAATAGACGGGAGGAAGGGGGCGAAAAAAAAGAACAACAACAGTGTTTGCTGCCCAGGCTGTAAAGGCTCACAGCTTTTGAAGGACTCTGAGCTTTGAACTGCACGCAAATCCTGCGAGAGCTCGGCCAAAAAAAAAAAAAAAAAAAAAGGCAGCGATAAAGCAAACCAGTCACGCTGCTTTGCAACATACTCTCAACGGACATGTGTTTGTGTGTGGGTAGATGCCACCCCTCCTCTGGTGTGATCACGTGAAAAGAGACCTTCCTGAAGATAGGAATACAATAAATAGTGCGTATTTATATGTGTTATTGTCATTGCATTGGCAGTAAGAACATTTATTTATTAATTCTGCCAGCGCTGAAATGAAAGGCACCCTCCGGAAATAAGCTAGATGTGACACTGAATACACAAATACACTTAGCGTTTAGCTTCAGCGGCCCGCCTGCAATATTTCAGATGGCTACCGTTAAGAGGAAAGTGATTTGTACGCTCAAGCGCCGAGCAATTCGGCAGCTAGGGGCAGAGGGTTTTTAAACACAAGACTGTTTTCTGTATATGCGTTCACTCAGTTGCCCATTTACCACATTGCTTATATATTTATTTATGCTAACAAACACACGTATACGTGAGTTGGAGACCAACTAAATACACTACAGTTCTGTTATGTACAACCTTGGTACAGGGCCTCGTTTGATCCTCCTCTCATTACCTCCTCTCTCTCCTACTGTAGCCTACGTCACTAGTTTCCTTTCTTGTCCGAAGCTCATCTCACCTCTCATGCACTCCTGTGTTATCTCTATGTCTGCCTGCCTCCACTAGTTCACTTCCCTCCATCTCCCTCTCGGCTCGCTTGCCCCCACCACCACACACACACACACACACACACACACACACACACACACACACACACACACACACAATCCCTGTGCTCTCCCTTCCCAGCATGCATTGCCTGCATAATTAGAGAGGAGAAGCTTCTCCTTCGCACCCGACACTTAAACAAAACCACTAATGTGCGCACGTGGGCACACACACACACCCACAAACACACCTGCTCAAGGAATCATGAAATCCCTCACATTTACTCTCACACACACACGCACACGCACACACACACACACACACACACGGATCTCTGAGGAGCAGTAGAATTGTGCTCAGCTTTGATCCAGGTGGAAATAAGTCATTAGCTCTGAGCAGCAATGTTTCTTCTGTCTTCCCACATAGGACTACATTAAGCAGGGAGGGACATATAGACTATGTTTTTGTCACTACCCTAATAAGTCACAATATAAAAGATGACAGTAGAAACTACATCAGCAAAATGTACAGAACAATAAGTTATCCACACAGTATTTACAGACATGATGGGAAAGTTCAAGGAAAGTGTATACTCTGACATAGCTCAAAATAAAACATTAAAATAGATTTTTTAAAAGTAGACAGTAGTAGTAGTAGTAGTAGAAATGCATTGAACATCAATTTACGCACCCAATACTTAGACATATTAAATTAAATGTGTAAATCTGTAAATAATGTATTTTAAAATCCGGGATTAATGAAGTATAAACTGTCACACCTGCTGAAAAGCGAATAGCAGAGACATCAGCTATGGTGGGAAAGTGCATCTTTTTTGCCCAAGTATTCAATGCAAATTCACTGATCGCACAATTAACGCCCACAGCGTGTCACATCACCGGCAAATTACAGCATTTTCAGCGCTCTGCACTCCCTGGCCACTAGACTAATTCACACCGGCTTGCTGCAAATGAGCTCACAGGGCATTTGACTTATTGGACGATGTCTTCTTTAAATAGTGGAATTGGACGGTCAGCTGTTTTCAACTAGTGGCTGAGAGCAAAAAAGGTGTTCTTTTCTTCTTTCCAGAGAGGAGAAAGGTGTCATTATCTGTGACATTATTTAAGGTGGTGTGGCTGGGGGGTACCAATGAAAGACACAGTGGTGTTTAACAATGCCTATGTTTTATATGAGTTCATGCTACATTTACGGTAGAATGCTTTGTAACAGGTCACATGACAGATTACTGCTCTGGAGTGTTTTTGTTCCATTTAGCTTGGTTGGTCTTGTTGGTCAATGTTCAAATCTGTTCAATTGTCTGTAATATGAAATATTTATTAGATCAGATAAATTAAACTACTAATAATTTCACATATGCATTATCCATCCATCCATCTTGAGACCACTTTCCTTGGGAGACCCTATCAGGAGCACAAGGCTCCAGACAACACAGCTCTCAGGGTCATAGGGACACACAAACCTCTCCACCACCATAAGGTGATGGTTCCCGGAGATGACCTTTGCATTAACTAGACACTATTTTAATTTGTGTGTTGTCAGGCTGATCGTTACAGAAATATGATATATAGATAATGCAGACTACATAACACAAAAACATTGAAATTGGAAAATGTATCATTGATATACTATCCATATTAAGATAGAATCGTATGAATCTGTCACATCTCTGTATTTACTGTCAGAGAATCAAAGCTTATTGCCAGTGGCAAAGAAAACTTTATGTAACTTGGTTTCTCCATCTCTCGTTTCGTTAGATTTTATCCTCGTCTGTAAATTCTAACCCCCCCCCCCCCAACGCTCTCTTTTTCATCAAAAAACCTCGTCTCTAGCCTCAGACTGTGGCTGTCTCTGAGACAGGCGTGCTGGCTGGCAGACAGACAGACAGAGAGACAGACAGACATGTCATGTGGCATGGTCTGGGTGGTAAGCAGGAGAGATCCATCCTGACATCCACTCTGACATGTAGCTGCTAGGAGCTGAACCGTCCTGTAACAAGCAGGGGAAGCAGGGAGCTCAGATGACGACTGAGTCTGTCCGACTCCTGTGTCCTGTAGGGTTCTGTCTCCATTGGCCAGCCAGGAGAGTCAAGGCATCTGGTAACACTATCGGACAGGGCATCTCAACGTGGCATGTCTCTTATGGACAGAGAGACATCGTTTATGTGATTTATTTCTATGGATTAATTTCATATTTATTTATTGGTGGACAGGCAGGTGCAATGATTAATATTAATGTATTAGTACTGTACCTTTTATTAAAAGGTTTACTTACTTACTTGCTGACTTTCTTGCACCAGTTGTCACGTCCAGGGTGTGACCCTGTCCTAAATTTGCGTCGCCGGTGTGTGTCCGACCGGTGGGGGTTTTGCCCATGCACGAACCCAGCACCCCACACAACCACACGTGCAATTAGCTGATTGTTCTCATCCGTGTGGGTGTGAGAGAGCATACAGGCGGAAGGGTTCCTTCGGGGTTCGTGGGTTATTGTTTGGGTTAGCTCTCTTTGTGGTACATTGGTTCATATTTTGGTTTATGCACGTTATCCGCACTTTGCTTGATTCTGTGTGGTAGCCTGTTCAGTAAATGTCGAGCAGTGGCTCGCCTGTCCACCGGTCAACTGTGCGTTTCGTATGCATGCACTCGCCCTCACCATGAGCCATTACAGCTGTACTGCACGCAATGAGTTCAGATGCAAAAACCTCTGAGTCCATCTGGTATCTTTTGTTTTTTGTTACGACCTGCCTCAAGGGCCGTAAACTAAACAAACACAAACTCTATACGAACTAACAGAATAACATAATTAAGTTTGAATGTCTGTAGGTGCATGTACTGAATATGTGTGTTGCATGCTAACCAACCACCGTGTGTGGTACCAGGAGGGTCCCAGAGCCAGTGTGCTGCAACACACCTATATAAGTGACATGCCCAGGTGCACTTAATTAGCCTAATTAGGGCCTATCCAGCCAATAAGGACCACAGACCTGCTGAATCAAGGCAGGGCCGTCACATTTTAAATTGGCAATATTTAAATAATGAGTTACATTTGTGGAAGATATTACTTTTTATTCAGTGACAAACAACTTTTTCATTGCAATACATATAAAACCAATACATACAAATATTGGTTTTAATAAATAATAAATAATGCTGTTATAAACAGCAAATTTTCCATCTGAACTCTGTATTAGAATGCTGTAAAATGAGTCTAAAGATTCTGAGCGGGAGAATACACTGTATAATCCCAAACGTTAGGTAGGTAGCTGTGACTGTGTCAGGGATTAGACATGCTTCATGCGCTGCTTGTGTAGACATTTATTTCTCACCACGTGTTTAACTGTGGAAATGATTCCACACATTTCATTATGTCCTCCAGAAGTAGACTGCAGTATTTTAGCAGGCATGGAGCAATGAGCCAACAGTGGCTATATTAGATTTAAAATTGTGTGTGTGTGCGTGTGTGTTTGCGAGGGGTCTATAGTGTGGAGAGTTGGGGTAATTAATCATTTTTACCAGTCAGTTCAACCTTGATCGCTGTTGACATTTATTCTGTGTGTGTGTGTGTGTGTATTTGAGAAAGAGAGAGTTTGCATACATTACAGTGTGCATGTTTGTGCACCTGTGTATTACACTTGTGTGACAGTGTTATGTAAATGTGTGTGATAAAAGCACCCTATAGAATTCTGAAGAAGCAGAAAGACTTCCTGAATGAACAGATTAGCAGAGGTTAAGCAGTATAGCTAAATTTAGGGCTCTCTCTCTCTCTCTCTCTCACTCACACACACACACACACACACAGGGATTCAGCTCCTCAAGAGGTTAATCTGGTGTGAAGTGAGAGAGAGAGAAGAAAGGAAGTAGAGAGAATTAGATGAGGACTAAAGAATGGAGGGGAGAGAAAATTAAGAGAGGGAGCGAGAGTAAGTGAGAGATGTCAGGAGACTGCAGCGGGAAGCAGATTAGAGTCCCTCTCAGCACATGGGCCACATATTCAGAACCCGCACCCTCCTGTGGAATTGTGGGTAGGCTGTGCATTTATGTACAAGTCTTACTGGGCCTCAAATCATAAGGGGGATTTATTAATAAGTATGTAAAATAATGAATAAATAATGAATCAGTGTTCTGGGTTGCTGTATGCCTGTGGTAAACAATATACGTTGGGCACACTGGGGCATACTGGGCTTTGTTTACATTCTTCGGATGCTAACATTTAGCAAACCTATTTGAAATGACCCCGTGGCACAGCAGGTATATTAAAGGTTACTCAGCCGTTATCTCTGTGGAGAACATGACAGGGCAGAAGTGCCACAGCTCCGGCAAGACAAACGGCGGCAGATCAACTGTTTTAAAAATGATGACAGGGCGGTATTTGATGACATTTAGGTCTGACATGGAAAGCGGTCACCGTGGAAATCAAAAGGAACAAACATCCAGGCGTTATAGAGAATGGCACAGGGTTCTGTTGCACTGACTCCCATTATTGATCACTGATCAAATCCTGATAAATGGGCTGTCTTTGGCCATCATGTCATCTGCATCCAAACGCAGGGGGGAGGGGGGTGAAGAAAGGGGTAGGAATTGGGAGAGGAAGAAAAACGTGACTCAGAACAAAAAGTGACCAGAGAGCATTGATGAGAGAGGGACTGAGATGATGGATGGAACGCCACTGGGAAGAGAGAGAGAGAGAGATATAGGGAGAGGGGGGGGGGCAGGGGTCAATAACCATAGTGAAGGGGGCAAGGAAGGACTGGAAAGGGAGGGCAGCAATGCTAGAGACAGAAGAGAGATGAAAGAACGAGTGGGGTGTACAACAAAGAGATGGAAACATGAGTGATTGAGAATCACGCACACACATAAATGCCAGGTCCAGTCTGCAGGGTGTTCTGGGCAGAGAATACATCAATATTCTCTCTCTTTCTCTCTCTCTCTCTCTCTCTCTCTGTCTTATTCTCCTGGTCTCTCCATGCCTCATGCCAGGATGTTTTCCAGACGCGGGGCTGCAGGGTTCCATCATGCGGGGCCCTCAGGGGCCCCAGGGGAAGGATTCCACTTTAAAATCATTGATACTGATTACCAGGCCTGTCATATTGATTTCTGAGATTCATTGTCGGATGGCCACAGAGCAGAGGTACCCTCCCCCCCACCCCCCCACCCCCACACACACACACCCTCCTTTCAAACATCGTCCTTATTCTCTGCCCGCTCCTGTCCCAAAACACATCTGGCCTGTTTGTCACACACACACATACTGTATACACACACAAGCATATCTACATATGGACACGTATACAGTACATACAGTACACGTCTGCTCAAAGGTCACTCAGTGGTAATGCTGGGAACCATCAGGAAACCATCTAAACTTGATAATAACATAGCAAGTACTGTAAAGAGCGTGAGAATATATATACGTTTTTAACTGTTGTTTTTCAGCCTTATGGGAAATCACCACGAATCACAGCAATAGAACACATTTCACAAATCTTTCCTTGGAAGGTCAACAGGGTCAAAATACACCGTATGAACTTTGAACCCAGCAGCAAAACAGAGTATAGTGCAATGGTTGTCGAGGTTAGATGTGCAATCCCCTGTGTACACTGCCTGCGTTGTTTGCACTCAAAATGATACATTTGTGAGTTGTACAAAAAAAAAAAGGAATTTTATACAGTATCAACATAAGTGGGGTTAAAAAAGCCATGTGCAGTATATACAGTATTATTATTTCTTTTAACACACAGCTGCTAGGGGAAAAACAGTGATACATGGTGTGTGTGTGTGTGCGTGTGTGTGTGCGTGCGTACGTGTGTGTATGTGTGTGCATTTCTTTTGTTTGTGTTTGACCCAGGGCTACAAAACTAAAGAACTACAAAATAATGTTCATGTGTTGCATAGGATATATTATTTATCAGGGCCATTACCTCATTATATCTCCATTCTCTACTTTTTATAGTCTTAAGTATCACCCTCTCTTGTGGTATGATTTAGTAGATTTGAGTCTAATAATATGTGGTTTTTGTTTTATGGAATGGCCCCCTTAATATAATACAGGATTAGATAAGAAGATCATGAATGCAATTGCATGTCTTAGATATGCAAATAAAGCAATGCAAAATACAATACAAACTCTATTTGATTAAGATATACAAAGACATTTATGGAGATTGATTTCCTTGGTGTTGACAGACGTTGAAGCCACCCAATTTAGAATGGAAAGCAATAACATATGGCAATCTTCTGTTGATATCCAAAGTACATGATTACTGCATATCAGTGAATGTCACCATTATTTTAGTCAATCTGAGTTGTAGGGCTGGTCCCAAATATTCGATTATTCGGGCATTCGTTCGTTGGGCATTTTTTCGATTTAAATATTGGTATTCAAGTATTTGTTTTTTCACATTATGCATGCATGCATGTTTTCCCATGAATCCCTACTGTCTCCATATAAACCCACATGTTGAAATGTAATTGCCTGCCCTACACTGTGTCTGAAGCTAGGAATCGAAGATTACTTCTGTTATACTTCTTAATTATAGTTGAGTGTTTTTAATGGTGTTTTTGAGAGAGTATTCGAATACTCGTTTGGAAATACCATCACTTACCGTCACGAAACCTGTAATATGGTATTCGGGACAGCCCTACTGAGTTGACATAAACTTTCTCTCCTTTTTGGATTTCAAGTGTTATTTAAACTGCATGGCATAAATGTGGTGTACATTTCAAGTTTTTAGATGTGTTGTAAACATTTTGATATATATATATAAATCTGTCAATAATTATTTTAATGGTTTAGCTAGTGACCAACTTCTATACGTGGCACTATAGGCCGCCCTACACATTATTGTCGGCTCGGCAATTCAGTAGTTTATATGTGCTGTGTTTCAGCCAAGGGGTCCTCGGCCCGAAAAACTCTTGAGACCTCTGGGATAGACCCTAACCTAGGCTACAGGCTTCTCATGGGGTAGGCTATATTACTCTGTTTCCCAGAACACATTTGAGCAAATGCAAAGTTAATCCTGCAGAGAATGTTTACATTACAAGTAACATTCTGGCAACTTTTGTTCTTGTACCTAGCCTACTTGTTAGTGCAGCAAACACAAAAATAACATTTAGGTCTACACTAGGCTACTGTGTTAGATCTACAGTTGGCTAATGGTCGCTAATGTTATTGTTATATGTTATAATTTAGTTATCTGATTAATCGATAGATGAATAGCCAAAAAATAATCATTTAGTACAGCACTAAGGTTTATTACATTGCATTATGAAGTCCTTAATTGACAGTTTCTGATCTAGACGAAAGCAATCCCTCTGTCTCCCAAAGTAGTGTCCAGCCTTTTTGAATAGCCTAGTTTTGACAGTGACACCAAATTCACTAGTTCTGTAGACTAGAATTTTTTTTTTTTTCTATACTTTCTGCCACTAGATGTCACACTAAGCACCAGCTTCTCAGCCAAACACACCCACCCACACATGCGCACTATGTTGTAGCGCCAGCTCAAATTCATGTTTAAAATAGACCTTTTTAAAATCAACAATTTGGAATACTAAGAAGAACACTGTAGCTTCTTTGCGTTACACAATGCAAGCAGACGAATGAATAGTTTAGAACCACATTTACTGCGATGGCAAAAGAGACAGCGGCCAGATACCGAATTAAAAATAAACTGGCAGTTTTGATACCTTGACGGACATTAATTGATATTGTATAGACAAACCTCAGAGACTATAGGCTTGGTGAGCGAGCAATTAACTAAACAATTAGCATAATTACACATATTGAGCATATAGAGTAAGTCGTCTTGCTCAAGAATGCCAATGTGGCAAATAGAGTTAAGTTAGCCGGGATCGAACCGACTTTTTGACCTATCTCCCCGCTCTACCCACTGCACCACTGTCGCAGTGGGTAAAGCGGGGCTTTCAATACTCAAAACTATGACCCTTTGAATGAGTCAAACACCACTAGACCATCATGACCTCTTTGAATTTAACACATAATGGATACAGTATGTTTCAGAGCAACACTGTGCGTTCAGTTCACATTACCTGTAAGCGAGTAGCTTGTGTGTGTCTGAGTGTGTGTGTGTGTGTGTGTTTGTATATGTATGTGTGTTTTAGGTTTTAAGCTAACACAGCAGTTCAATGGCAAGCTGTCTTGCAGTAGGCTGGACAGGCGACAGGAAGATTTGTCTTGGTGGTGTGTGGTCCGAGACCCTGACACCCTGATGGATTGTGGGACTGTGTCCCCCTCCTTTTTATTTTGTTTTTCATTATCACTCTTTCACACACGCACACACACACTTCACAAGGAATTACTTGTTACAAATGTCTTGGTTACAAACGATACAACACGAATTACTTAGTCTTATTTTGAAATGCATAGTTTCTCTCAAAATACAACTGTTATAGTGAAAATACTCAAAAACAATTAAAACAAGTAAATAGTTATTAATAATTGTTTGGTGTGATTGATGCTGGGAACTGACTTCAATATTTCTCTATATTTCACATATCTGTGTATGATTTGGCAGCTACATTGTTGCCTAATTTGCTTGTCTATGTTTTGCTTCATTGTGGTAGGAGGAAGTTGCTCTGAAGTTATGCTGTTGACAGTGTTGTCTTTTTCTGTTCATCCAACTGTTCATTAAAATCCCATCAGAGAGAACTTAAAGCCCTAGAGAGACGTTATCTCATTCTATGTCAGTGGAAACAATGACAAATTATGACAGAAATAAATATGTGTATGCACTGTTCATAATTCAACATCAGTTTGATATTCAGAGAAAGAAAAAAAAAGTAGCTCATTCGTTGACAGCTAAATATAAATATGAATAGTGTGGTTCCAAAAGATGTCCATCATCCATGAACAATAAATGACACCTGTAAGATGACAGATGATATAATAACGACAACTTTTGTCCTAACATATTTCTCAATGTTATCAAGTTAATAAAAGGCTATACAGTTTTTTTACAACCCGCACACACGTGACCCGATATCAGAGCCAACCCGCACGGCCAATCCAGCAAAAATATACGTTCATCAACCACCCGAAACCGACCCGCAAACCGCCAACTTGAGCATGGAGCCCTATACCAGTGGCGATATACTGTACGTTGGAACGGTATACAGGCCCCACCCATTTTTCTGGGATAAGAAATTACACTCGCCATAGACCTGTTACATAGCAGTAGATAACAAAACCAGTGCTATTGTATTCAATTATAAGTTATCCTAAAACACTATGCCAAGTAAACGTATATCCACTCTTCCTACCACGTAACATAACAAAAGGCATTATATACTGTACATCTCAAATATAAATTGAATTCACATCAGTCATGTTATTCAGCCACCAGCATTAACATCAGTAGGCTACTGTGATGCTTGCTTTTTGGCACTGTAAAAACATGGGTTTTCTTGATAGGTCTGTCTTCGGTGATGGAAATGGACAGGGGAGTTATCAGGATCAGGTAATTTTTGCAAACCTGAAATCATGACAAATTATAGTTAGCTAAGATTAGCATTAACAGGCTTTAGCTAATGTAGCAATCCAAACAAAGTGTCTTTTTATAGCTAATAATATGGCCATATAATTCAGACATGTCAGTCCATAGCGATAGTTAATATTAGCTGGGTTACCTGACACAAAATGTTATCCACACGTGTGGTGCAGCTGAGGGTCAACAGTATTGTAGCTTCCCTTCTTATAGGAGGCATAAAACCACTTTCTATTGCAGTATTTTTTAAGGAAATAGTAGAACACATCACATAAAAGCATGTTTTGGTTAATTTAAACCGGTTTGGCTGTTGCCGTCTATACCTCACAAGTTTTCCATGGAGTTTTTTCCCCAAAAGGGGGCACGTTCATGTGGGGCTACTCTGGATGACATACCGGTCTAACGTATAAAGATAGCACCACCCCGCTTCAGTGCATCATCTGTGCCATAGAGTGTGTACGTGTGTGTTTGAGAGCTAGGATATGAGAATCCCCACCTACACACTATGATTCAGTAGATTGCCTATTTATTACTTGGTCGGAACGCTGCGTTGCCTCGTTTTGACAGGACCCATCCGCACCCGCTATATTTTCTGATAAGCTTATCCGAACCTGCCCGACCCGCGTGTTACGGGTCGGCCCGCGCATCACTAATATACAGTACTTACTATATAAAAAATATATACTTTTGAGCAGTGATGGTTTAAAGTGGGGATCTTGCCAGCTATATTTGTATGTAGGCCTATGGCACAAACAAGGTCAATAAATAAATAAAAATGGAAGATGAAGCTTAAAATAATGTAATTTGCAGCTCAACGGTAGCCCTTCTGTTGTGTTAGAAGAAGTGAGGCTTGTGTTTGAGGTAAAAATCCCATTTCATATTCTCTATTAAATGCTGTTTTGACTGGCGCTCTGGATTGCTGCTCACCTCACTAGTTCAGACAGGAACTCCTCTGCAAACAGCTGGGGAATAGCATCGTCTAACACACACACTGCTGCACACAGCCATGTGTGTGTGCGCGTCTGCGAGTGTTCTGCTAATGTAGTGTGGAGACCAAACACTGCGCATTTAACCGTGTGTACCCATGTGTATAGTCACTGTGTGCTCATGTCATCACTTTTACACACAAATCTGATCTCTCTCACGCACAATAATGTGCACGCACACCAACCTGTTCAAAACTAAGATAACTTATCATTCATACACTGCACACACACACGCGCACACATTCTCACTTCTAAAACCTTTGAGAAGGTGAGAAGACTTCGATGTTCAAATAGTCAAGGGAGAGAGAGAGAGAGAGAGATGAAGACTGGATTACTCTCTGGTCATGAAATGTGACATCACTTCTGATTGGCTGAGCTGTCAAAACCTTTGCCTATATACCACGGAGAAGCATCACAACACAGAAGCAATCTACAGTACATTGCATCAGTTACTGTGGCTGGGTTGACTAATGGTTTGACACTGCTGTTATACAGTACAGCTTCTAATTGGTTTAATTGACTGTAAGCTTTAGGCTACATGACTTCTGGTTGGTTGGGCTGACAGGCTCAGTCAAAGACCACTGATGTGTCATTAACCTGGATGTGTTTACGTTCAACAGTGGAAAGAGTCTACAGTATGTTACATAATATGACAAACTCACTGTGAAGGGAGCATGGAAGAATCATTTGCATTTTGAGGTCACTGTGCGTGTGCGTATTACAGCATGTGTCAGTTAATGAACCCTCCAGTGTCATGGCAAGGGACCATCTCCTCTCTTTTTACAAGATCATTTCACAGCCACTGTGAAGCTATGATAAAGCCATTATTGAGTGTGCGTGTGTGTTTAAAAGTGCTTATGTTTGTGTGTTTGTGTGTTTGTGTGTGTGTGTGTGTGTGTGTGTGTGTGTGCGTGTGTAGAAGACCATTCTTGAATGTATTTTATTTCTATTTCCATTCAACCGTATAGCCAAGACAGAGTAATCAATACAATTACAGTAGCCTTATGAGGCTTTAAGAACACATGTCCAAAATAGTATTAGTAATGTCCAGAGATTGTGTTCCTCCCTTCATTGTATCTTGCTGGTGTACTAACCAGCAGCCTGCAGCCGTCCAAATCCTCCCCAATATTCCTCAGCTTCACACCATATAATGTTATCACTTATTATTCATTCTGTGCACCTGTTGGGATGATACGTGCACTGTATGTGTGTGGTCTGGTTGGGCAGGGTGTTTGTCCTTATTGTTTGTCTACAGTGTATGCTGTTGGATTAAAGGGTGTGCTACAACTAGTGTATTGATATTTATGTATTCATATTTGGTGTCAGTTGGTTTGTTAACTCGTGTGTCAATGTTTTGTGTGTTGTTTAGTCTACACTTGCACTCGCCACTCAAACACACTACAGTATTTAAACATAACATTTAGAACAACTTCAAATATATTATCGTGCAAATTTACAATCTGTTAAAATGTTTGACGGTTCTTTACCTGGGCCTGCATATGACAAATTCTAGTTTCTAGAAATTCATTATAGGTACAGATAAAAAAATATATACTTTCTTTTCAACAAAACAATATAATACAGTATTGTAAATAGGAGAGGCCATAATTCTGAACCCTGAGGGTACCCCGTCAAAACATGAAGTTAAGAGTTAGAAATATGTATATATGAACAATGCAGCACACACTATTGTTTAGTGACTCAATTAAATAATGAATGTACTATGCTTATGCTGTATTCAAAAATCAGATGGGTAGATAAAATATGATTGTATAAAAACTCATTCCCTCAAAAGGATTTCAAGGATCTAATTCAGCATTTGTTTTAAAACCCTTTAGCAGGGGGATAACATAGGCTGTTTTCCATACCATAATTAGGTTTACAGTAAAACTAATCAATAGTTGGGCAATAAAGTCTGCAAACAACATATGATCAGCATGATCTTGACAGTCACGTCAATCTTCACTATAAAGAAGCAAAGTTAGTAGACTTAAAATGTAATATATAAAGTAAAAAGTTAAATACGTATCTCACATGTACTGAAGAAAATGTTTTCTTGATGTGTGGTGAAAGATATTCATTGGAATGATCCAAAAAAATGAAGATAGAAAAATATATTTGTTTCTTTCTCATAGACACGGTGCATGTATTAAGCAATTTCTAACGAGAAGCCAAACAATATATCAATATGAGATTTTCTGGCATTGACCCAAGCAACCTTCCACTCATGGACAGTGAACCACAGATCAGAAATTACCCACATATAATACTCATTACTTTTTTTTTTTTCTTTCATATTTCAGAGAAAATCATAAAATACCCTTTTAACCAAAGTCATATTTCTTCAACAGTCACAAGGCCTTATTTTAGCAAATTTAACAGCCTTGACTGCATTCATTATACATCAATCACGTTGCAAAAGCACAGAGGTGAGTATCTACAGTATGTGGAGCAATGTCAGAATTAAGTTCAGTTAATATTTAAATGGAAACAAATGTGGGGTGTGTAGGGCTGTCAGTAATATGTAGATTAACAGAAAGCTGTAAACCTATCGGACAGGTTGCAGCCAGCCTCAATTAAAATCAGCATGGATTACAATCTCATATTTTATCTCAGAAAACCACTCTAAAGAGGACATATAAATTAACGGATGTCTAACCCTGTAAGGACATACAGTAGGAATTGACGATTGTGTATAGTAACCTATACTTCTAATAAAATCCAAAGTCAGGATATATGCGAAAGTCACTTAAATTACATTTCCCAACAAATGTTTTCCTGCATATTAATTAAAACGCCAACACTACTGTATTGGTAATTGAATCTCATCCAGGAAGCACATTTCTTTACAGTATTTTAATTTTTTCGTGTTGATATAATGAGGAGAGCTTTGTGAGGAGCAATATTTGAATTTTACTTTTCATATTAACTTAAAAGGGAAACAACATTCCTTGCCTTCAGCAGGGGGATGAAATCAGTTGGTGAGAATACAGAAGCAATAATCATGGAAGGCCATAAACTTAATATTACTAACCATGCATGGTTCATACAGTCATAGACGGATTAAGCCGTCCATGGGCCCTGGGCACAGGAACGTGCTGGGCCCATCACCCACAGACATAATACTGT